>CANIUD010000187.1:0-186696 GCA_947470075.1 Closterium sp. Yama58-4 | reverse complement strand
TGTTAATGCCTTTTTATCATTTACGTTGAACAATCACTTTGTAAATATCATACGATAAATTATAATTTGTGCTAACGAATAAGTAAATAAAATATATGCGGATAACTTGTGACTTACATGAACTCGATTTTTTTTGTTTTTTTTTTGTAAACATGTTTGTTTTTTTAAGGAAGATTCTTTGTTTACCATATATTGAACTTTGAGTTATACCATTTAGATACAATCTTTGGTAACCCTAAGTACAGAGCAAAATGTCAATTATTGAGGTTGGGACCACAATTTACTGAGCTGTTTTTGACATGACTCATCTTTAGCTGGAGTCTGTCAATTCTAGCTAGTCCACGTTGTTTTCACGTGAACCAAGTTTTACCATGAGTGGCAGAAACTTCCTTTTTTGTTTTCAGTGTCCCAACCCAGAAGTTAGTAATACTTTGCCCGGCGAGTTTCGCTGTTTTGCCCCACACTTGACGATTAAATTCAACTTCTAAGATACGGGTTGAAACCATTTGCTAAAATACTTGGACAAAAAAAAATTTACGAAGCGCACCAATCCCTCCCAACATGTCTCCCTCCCTTTCTTTTCCAACCCACCCATCGTGCCTCCCTCCCCCCCCAACTCTCCCGTAGAGTCTCGCTACTTGATATTCGCACCTACGATTCTTGGGATTGAAGAACCTTGGTGTGAAGAACTAGTTACAGCTTTCCTCATAATTTGTCATCTTTCAGCTTGCTCTTGTTCTGCGAGCTCGGTAAGATTTTCCTTACACATTGTTAGAGTTTATTTTGCTAGCTCTTGAAGATATCATTACATAATTAGAGTTCTCCCACTTTTAGCATTTGAACGCTCGTTAGAAATAGCGGCACTGGCGCCTCGGCGCCTTGAGCGCCAGCGCATTCAGCATTGGCGCCTTGGCGCGTTGAGCGTCAGCGCATTTGTTGGTGCCTTGGCACTTTGGCGCCTTGAGCGCCAGCGCATTTGGCGTTGGCATGTTGGCGCCTTGGCGCATTGAGCGCCGGCGCATTCGGCGTTGGCGCCTTGGCGCCTTTAAAACTATTTTATTCCCTTCAAACAGCCTCCAAGTGTTGCCAAGTTCACCAAGTTGATGGACGTTTTAACGGATGGCATGAAACCTTTCAATTTCATGGTGCGTGCGATGGTCGCTGATGCTCGGCCACACGACATCAACAGGCATAATGCATCGAAGTTTCCAGAGCTAAATTGATCATTGTTTGCAGTGATCCATTGGTTTTTTTTTTTTTTTTTTTTTTTTGGTGCGTTCGTTCTACTTTGTCACATTTCCATCGTTTTTCTCATCTCTAAAGCTAATTTGCACTATTATTATCATAACAAACTCTATGCAGTTTAGGAGCAGCAAAGGACGATGTTTTTGCGTTGGGACGAGAGGTCGCATGTACACTCAGCATGGAGATCCGTAATGTTCGCACTACTACAGAGCGGACTTGCTCATTCAGCCCACCAGAGGATAGTACGAGCATGTGCGATTTGCCTGTGGGTTGGTGCTACTCCAGTGATGCGTACCTTTGCGACAACGGACACGCCTTGCCCAAAGCAACTGGGCGTGACAACATTGCTGTTGTGTTTGACACAACAACAGGTATAAGAACTAAATGCGTATTCTGATGCACAATTTGTGTGACTAAAAGTATGCGGACAACATTGCTGTTGTGCTATTGCGTTCTTCCTCTCAATTTTTCATCAATGCTCCCTGTCTTTTCTTCCAAATCATTCTTTTCCAGCCTATCACATAACACTCGGAGCTTATCATTGTCAGAATGAATGAAGCAGGAATGGATGAACTAACAGAAAGTTGGGTACAAGTAGGAAACCCTAAGTTTGTGTACCCCCTAAGGTCAAACCCACTACAGCCTACACAACTTAAACATGCAATGTTTGACACACCCCCATAGGCGCAGTGGGAGACAACCAGAGGGTCACGAGACCAGTCAAAGCAAAGCAAAACAAGCTCAGGGTGGATCTCAAGGATACCACACAAATTCCGAGCACAAGCAAGCGGTCACAAGACCAGTTCACATGCAGTTTGATAATATAACAAGAGATACAGTGATCACAACCTAGCAAGTGTAAACATGCAGGTATATATATAGAGATCACAGTACAAGCAGAGTCAAGAAGTAAGCAAGTGAGGTCCAGCAGGCACAAGGCCTAGAAGAGTACAGAAACGCTGATGGTCACAAGGCTGAAGCGCCTTGGTGAACACATCAGCAGTGTTGGCCCGAGTGGCCACGTAACGCAGACGAAGCTGACCGCGCTGCTGCAGCTCTCGAGCAAGGAAGTAGCGCAGAGCGATGTGCTTTGTTCTGTGCTCCAGTCTGTGCTCCTCACACAAGGCAATGGCAGCCTTGTTGTCAACGTACAGCACTGGAGGAGAACGAGGCCGCTCTCCCAAGTCTGTCAGCAGGTAGGTGAGCCAGCGTAGCTCCTGGGCTGCCATGGCTGTGGCGTAGATCTCAGCTTCACAACTGGAGCTGAGAACAGAAGAAGAGCGAGTAGAACGCCAAGAAACTGAACCAGAGCCAAGACTGAAGGTGTAGCCCTGAGACGACCGCTGAGTAGCCTGGTCGTCCGCCCAAGAAGCGTCTGAGTGCCCAGTGAGTACAACTCGGTCTCGCCCTCCAAGCACTAGCCCCATGCCCGACGTACTGCACAAGTAGCGCAACACCCTCTTAGCGGCATCCATGTGCTCCTTCCGGTGACGGCCAGGAGCGACATAGCGTGCAAGGATGCTAAGAGGGTATGCAAGGTCAGGTCGAGTGCAGGTTATCAGGTACATGAGGCAGCCCACAAGCTCTGGATACGGGCCACTCGGCTCTACGGACTCATCCGAAGGCAGAGCTGAGAGCGAGTGACCGGTAGGCAGAGGAGTGGGCTGAGGCGAGGAGTACGTGAAGCGGAAGCGCTGAAGGACCTGCTGCACCATGTGTGACTGAGTCAAGGTGATGGTGCGCCGTGCTCTGTCCCGGGTGATCCGCAAGCCAAGATAGCTTGTCAGTTCACCCAGGTCTGTGCACGTGTGTCTCTTCTGCAGCTCCAACTTCACGTGGGCGAGTGCCGCAGTGTCAGCAGTGGCAAAGACCAAGTCGTCGGCGTACACGAGGATGTAGAACGGCGGCAGCGAGGTGTCGGTGCATAGAAACAGTGACGGGTCAGCAGTAGAAGGAGCGAACCCAAGAGCCGCAAGTGTCGTCCTCAGTGTGTCGTGCCACTCACAAGGCGCCTGGCGGAGACTGTAGACCGGCCGCCGGAGGCTCCACTGGGTACCAGGAGGAAACGACCCAGTGAAGCCAGGAGGGCGGCGCAGCCAGATCTCCTCGTGCAGGCTGCCCTGCAAGAAAGCAGTGCTGAAGTCAAGTGAGTGAAGCTCGTAGTCGCGCTGAGCGGCTATGTGCAGTAGCACCCAAAGAGTGGTCATCTTCGGGGTGGGGAGAAGGTCTGGAAGAAGTCTACTCCCTCTCGCTGACTGAAGCCTCGAGCAACGTAGCGCGCCTTGAAGACAGGAGGAGAACCCGGCGGCCGCTTCACCCTGAAAATCCACATGCCACTGATGATGTTCGCCCCAGGTGGGGGAACCTCGTCGACATAGGTGCCTGTGGACTTCCAGGGGCAGTAGCATGGCCTAGGGCGTGATCGTACAGTGAGATGTCCTCCTTGGCAGTGAGCTGTAGGAAGAGGTGCAGGTCATCTAGCCAGGTGTCAAACTTCACTGGGCGGCCCTCAGCATCGAAAGCTAGCACAGGAGGGCTAGCCATAGTAGCAGTAGGAGCAGCAGTAGTAGTAGTAGGTGCACCCTAACAGCAGTAGGCAGCGCGACTAAGGTAGGGCGGCTCGGTCTAGAGAGGCTGTTCAGTACGGGCGGCGCGGCTCGGGTCAGGTAGGGCGGCGCGGCTCGGTTAGGGCGGCGCGGCTCGGTTCGGGCTGCGCGGCTCGGCTCGGACGACCTGGTTCTGGCGGGGCCGTGGCTGTCCCGTGCGGGGCGGTAAGGGGGGCGGCAGGTGGGGTCGACGGGGCCGCTAAGGCTAAACGGGGTGCGCGCGGGGTCGACGGGGCCGACGGGGCCGCTAAGGGAGGCGCGCGGGGTCGACGGGGCCAGCGGGGCCTCTAGGAGGGGCGCACGTGGGGTCGACGGGGCCAGCGGGGCCTCTGGGTGGGGCGTGCGCGGGGTCGACGGGCCAACGGGGCCTCTAAGCGGGGCGCGCGCGGGGTCGACGGGCCGATGGGGCCTCTAAGCGGGGCGCGCGCGGGGTCGACGGGGCCAGCGGGGCCTCTAAGGGGCGGCGCGCGGGGTCGACGGGGCCTCTAAGGGGCAGCGCGCGGGTCGCTAAGGGGCGGCGCGCGGGGTCGACGGGGCCTTAAGGGGCCGTGAAAGAGAGGCGCACGAGGGCGCTGGGGGGGAGGCGCTAGGGAGCGCTCCGACAGTAGGGCGCACGAAGGCGCTAGTAGGCAGTCAGTAGTGGTGGGCCCGAAAAAAATTAGGTCCTAGCGAAGGACCTGCTCTGATACCATGTCAGAATGATTGAAGCAGGAATGATGGAACTAACAGAAAGTTGGGTACAAGTAGGAAACCCTAAGTTTGTGTACCCCCTAAGGTCAAACCCACTACAGCCTACACAACTTGAACATGCAATGTTTGACAATCATATCCTAGGCCTATGCTATATCTTCTCTTACGTATAGCTGCTTGTCCGCACATTTTTAGGCACACAAATTGTGCATCAAATTTTCCACGCATGCCACGCATAAATTTGAAACTTCTTCACAATTTCGTACATCTACTCATTCTATCTCATTCTCTAACTATGTCAATTGGCATATACCTCCCACAGGCAAAAGTTATGCTCGCACTAGTGTTCATGCCACATCGAGTTTTAAGTGCTCTAAAGAGTGGCTTGGAGCAGTTCAGCATTGCAACATGGACCGCCGTTGGAGGCGATGCGAAGAACGAGATCTTGGCGGGCTTGCTCAACAAGCGATGTCATGTGAGGGTAAAATGAGTGTAAAGTTGGATAATGCACAATCGTACGTATTTTGTTTGTTATTTTCAGAATGCTTATATTGTTTGCTTTTGATGTGAATTGTTGGTTTGCTATTTTCGATTTTTCTAATATATTACGAGCATTCTCTATGACTGCAGATGGTCACAAAGGCAGCTAGAAACAACTTTGATGGGACGATCACATCGTTCTCGATGGTGTCTTTGAATGTAAGTACACAGTTTAGAACGTGGCAATCAGAGCTCACGATGCTCACGATGTCACGATGCTCACGATGTCACGATGTCACGATGCTCACGATGTCACGATGTCAAATTATACATGCTATATTTGTGTAGGCTGTAGTGGGGTAGCCAATATGGGGTACAACCCCTCTAGGGTTTGACAAATGTACCCAACTTCCTGCTAGTTCATTCATTCCTGCCTGTAGTTTCTAACATGGTTTCAGAGCAGTAGGTCCGTAGGACCGTTTTTTTTTTTTTCGGGCCCACCTACCGTTGTGGTTACTGAGCTGCCCCACGTGTTGCCTGCGCCGCGCTGTACGCGCGCGCCTTGCCTTGCCTGCGCCTTGCCTTGCCTTGCCTGCGCCTTGCCTTGCCTTGCCTGCGCTGCGCCGCCCGCGCGCGCCTTGCCTTGCCTGCGCTGCGCTGCCCGCGCGCGCCTTGCCTTGCCTGCGCCTTGCCTTGCCTGCGCTGCGCTGCCCGCGCGCGCCTTGCCTTGCCTGCGCTGCGCTGCCCGCGCGCGCCTTGCCTTGCCTGCGCTGCGTTGCACGCGCGCGCAAACCCTAATTCTGCGTGCAGCAGCCCGCTGCTGCCCCGCGCGTCGCGTCCGCCGCCTTGCGCAGCCCGCTGCTGCCCCCGCGCGCCGCGTCAGCAGCGCGCGTAGCCCGCAGCAGCCCCGCGCGCCGCGACTGCCGCCCTCGCGCAGCCCGCTGCTGCCCCGCGCGTCGCGTCCGCCGCCTGCGCAGCCCGCGGCTGCCCCGCGCGCTGCGTCAGCAGCTCGCGCAGCCCGCAACAGCCCCGCGCGCCACGGCTGCCGCCCTCGCGCAGCCCGCGGTTGCCCCGCGCGCAGCCTCAGCCGCTCGCGCGCCACTACAGCAGCCTGCGCGCACCTCGCGGCTGCCCTGCGCTTGCGCCCTGCCCTACCTCCTGCAGCATGCCGCCTTCCTCTGGCGGACCGTCGCCTTTTCCTGCCAATGCGCCGCCCCTACCTACCCTAGTACCAGCTATGACTTCTCTTCGCGGTACCGGCGATGGGAGTGGTGGCGGAGGTGGAGGCAGCAGTGGGAATGGTGGCGGCCGTCATAGCAGTCACAATGCAGCTCCTCCGTTGGGAGTTTCTGGAGGTGGCCTAGTGCAGCTGCAGCGGCGTCCGCGTGAGCCCCTTACACCCCAAGAGCTTCGTGAGTGGTTTTCTCAGCGTTGGGCGTCTCAGCATAGTGGCCGTAGTGGCAGTCGCGGTGCAGCTCCTCCGTTGGGAGTTTCTGGAGGTGGTCTAGTGCAGCTGCAGCGGCGTCCGCGTGAGCCCCCTATACCCCAGGAGCTTCGTGAGTGGTTTGCTCGGCGTTGGGCGTCTCAGCGTCGTGCTCAGAGTGACTGTTACTTGTGTGTGCCGCCAGACCCAGGTATAGAGGTTCCTGCTCTCGGAACTAGTGAGGCTGCCGCTCTCGGTGCTAGTGAGTCTGTTCTCGCAGGTGCTAGTGAGTCTGCTCTCTCAGGAGCCAGTGAGACTGCTCTCTCTGGTACTGCGCCTACTACGGCCTTGCACACCTTCACACTTGACTCTGGTGCTTCCCGCTGTTTCTTTCGCGACAGTACCACAGTCACTCCCCTCCCTGCACCTGTCCCTGTCTCACTGGCTGACCCCTCTGGGGGCCCAGTGCTTGCACGAGCCACCACTGTGCTTCCGTGCCCGGCGGTCCCGTCTGGTGAGCTGTCAGGTCTCCACATCCCCTCGTTCTCTACGAACCTGGTGAGCAACGCCGTCCTTCAGGATCACTGGGTTGACACATGGACTCCGGGAGAACAGCGTGTGGCGATCCTCACGTGCTCCAAGACTGGCCGTCACCTGGCCACGTTCACTCGTGAGCCTGGGTCCAGTCTGTACACCCTCACCACTGTTTCACGCCACACCCTTTTGTCTCCCCAGTTGTACGCGTCTGCTCAGGTAGCTACTCAGTGTGAGTGTCGCCGCTTGTCGCACGACACTCTCCTGTGGCACCATCGCCTTGGTCACCCCTCCCTGCCTCGCCTTCGTGGCATGCACTCTCGCTTCCTGGTCTCTGGTCTTCCCAGGTCTCTGCCTGCCCTTCCTCCCTCGCCTGCGCCGCTCTGCATTCCTTGCGTCGAGGGGCGGCAGCGCGCCGCTCCTCACTCCTCCTCGTTCCCTCCCACAGAGGCTCCACTGCAGACTCTCCACCTGGACGTGTGGGGCCCCGCCCGCGTCCAGGGCCAGGGCCGCGAGCGGTACTTCCTACTGGTCGTCGACGACTACACACGCTACACCACGGTCTTCCCCTTGCAGCGCAAGGGTCAGGTCCCTGATGTTCTGATCCCCTGGATCCGTGCTGTTCGTCTCCAGCTCCGCGAGCGGTTCCACTCGGACTTTCCTGTCCTGCGTCTGCACTCTGACAGAGGTGGTGAGTTCACCTCCGACCTCTTGCGAGCCTTCTGTGAGGAGCACGGCATCCGCCAGACGTTCACGCTTCCGGCCTCTCCGCAGCAGAATGGGGTTGCTGAGCGCCGCATTGGCTTGGTCATGGAGGTCGCTCGTACCTCCTTGATCCATGCGGCTGCCCCCCATATTCTGTGGCCGTTTGCGGTCCGGTACGCCGCGCATCAGCTCAACCTCTGGCCCCGTGTCTCCTTGCCAAAGACCTCGCTCACGCTGCGTTGGACGGGGGAGGTTGGCGATGCGTCGCGTTTCCGAGTCTGGGGTGCTCGTGCCTTTGTCCGCGATCTCACCGCGGACAAGCTCTCTGCTCGCGCCATTCTTTGTGTCTTCCTTGGTTTTCCTCCTGATGCGCCTGGCTGGCAGTTTTACGACCCCACCTTGCGCCGCGTCTTTGCGTCTCAGGACGTCACCTTTGACGAGTCGGTCCCCTTTTACCGTCTTTTTCCCTACCGCACTTGCCCTCTCCCCCCCCCGCCGCTCTTTCTCGCTCCAGGTCCTCCCCAGGTAGACCCCCTCCCCCCTCCAGGTCCTGCTCCTTCAGGTGTGTCTCAAGTAGACCCTCCCTTGACTGAGCCTGTTGAGGTCACTGGTGACTCAGGTCCTACTGGGGGTGGTCCTGCGTCTGGGGGTGCTGAGCCTGAGCGTGCGGAGCCTGGGGGTGCTGAGCCTGAGGGTGCTGAGCCTAGGGGTGCTGAGCCTGGGGGTGCGGAGCCTGGGGGTGCGGAGCCTGAGCGTGAGGAGCCTGGGGGTGCTGAGCCTGGGGGTGTTGAGCCTGCGCGTGAGGAGTCTGGGGGTGCTGAGTCTGGGGGTGCTGAGTCTGGGGGTGCGGCGCCTGAGGGTACTGAGACTGCTGGTGCGCGGTCTCCTTGGAGTGGCCGCCTTCGTCCGCGTGTGCCTCTCACCTCACAGCAGCTGCACGACTGGTACGGTCACCGTCAGGGTCGCGCTACTGGAGTTCGGGGCTCTGCCGCTGGAGGTGCGTCTGCTGACGTCGCTGGAGCTGGGAGTGGTACTGGTCCTTTGTCTACTGGAGGTGCCGGATTCGCAAGTCCCGGAGGTGCTCGTACTGGAGGTACTGGAGCTGCTGGGACTGGAGGTGCTGTGTCTGGGGGTGCTGCTGCTAGAGACACTGAGACTGGAGACCCAAGGACTGGGGGTGCCGGTTCTGGGGGTGCTGCTGCTGGAGACACTGAGGCTGGAGACCCTGGGACTGGAGGTGCCGGTTCTGGGGGTGCTGCTGCTGGTGGAGCTGGTCCTGGAGGTGCTGGCGCTGGAGGTTCTGGAGCTGCTGGGGGTGCTGGAGGTGCTGGAGGTACTGGAGCTGCTGGTGCTGGTGGCACTGCACCGCCGCGATTGTTCTTCGCTCCGCCGTCTCCGTCGTCTCAGCCACCGCCTGACTCTGTGCTTCGCCAGGTTCTTAGCCTCCCGTCTTCTACTGGTCTTCCGTTACAGCCCGGCTCACCACTGCCTGCTCCTTCTCCTTACACTGAGCAGACAGGAGGTCTTGCTGAGCGTCGTGAGCCTGCGTCGCGTCCTATCTCGCCTGTTCGTTCTGGTCGTACCGGTCGTCGTGTTCCTCGTCCGCATCAGCCGGCTGTCCCTGGTGCGCACCTCGTAGCCCTGCGTCCTTCCTCTGCTCCGCAGCGTGTTCCTCTGCCGTCCCCCCCTGCGTCCTCTCTGCCTGACCTTGCGGACCCTGAGTCTGACCAGTTTCGTGCTGCCCACCCTACTGTCACGCGTCTGTTAGCCACTGTTGTCACTGACCCGTCGTTTGAGTCTGCTGCTGCGTCTGCCTTGGTCGCTGAGCTTGTTGAATTTGCTGCTGCCTGTCGTCTAGACTACGCTGCTAGTCTTGTTGCTGAGTCTGAGTCTGTCTGCCCTCCGTCCGTCGGGGGTGAGTGTGCTCTTGGCACGGACGTCCTTCAGGACAGACAGGAGGACCTTGAGTGTCTTGCGGCCGCTGCGCCTCATCTCGTGGCCATGCTGCTTGCCCCTGAGGGAGACCCGGATGCTCTAGACATCCCTACCCCGCGCTCTTACGCTGAGGCGATCGCGGGTCCCTACTCCTCTCAGTGGCAGACGGCCATGGACGCAGAGATGGCATCCTGGAAGTCCACAGGCACCTACGTCGATGAGGTTCCCCCTCTTGGGGCGAACATCGTCGATGGCATGTGGATTTTCAGGGTGAAGCGGCCGCCTGGTTCTCCGCCTGCCTTCAAGGCTCGTTACGTTGCTTGAGGCTTCAGTCAGCGAGAAGGAGTCGACTTCTTCCAGGCCCCAAAGATGACCACTCTTCGGGTACTGCTGCACGTTGCCGCTCAGCGTGACTACGAGCTTCACTCGCTGGACTTCAGCACAGCCTTCTTACAGGGCAACCTGCACGAGGAGATCTGGCTGCGCCGCCCACCTGACTTCACTGGGTCGTTCCCTCCTGGTACCCAGTGGAGCCTCCGCCGGCCAGTCTACGGTCTCCGCCAGGCGCCTCGTGAGTGGCACGACACACTGAGGACGACACTTGCGGCTCTTGGGTTTGCGCCTTCGACAGCTGACCCGTCGCTGTTTCTGCGCACTGACACTTCACTGCCGCCGTTCTACATCCTCGTGTACGTCGACGACTTGGTCTTTGCCACTGCTGACACTGAGGCTCTCGCTCTGGTGAAGTCGGAGCTGCAGAAGAGACACACGTGCACTGACCTGGGTGAGCTGCGCAGTTACCTTGGCTTGCAGATCACCCGGGACCGAGCACGCCGCACCATCACACTGACTTAGTCACACATGGTGCAGCAGGTCCTTCAGCGCTTCGGCTTCACCTGGTCCTCGCCACAGTCCACTCCTCTGGCTACAGGTCACTCGCTCTCAGCTCCACCTTCGGACGAGTCCGTAGAGCCGAGTGGTCCTTACCCAGAGCTAGTGGGCTGCCTCATGTACCTGATGACCTGCACTCGTCCTGACCTTGCGTACCCTCTTGGCCTTCTGGCACGCTACGTGGCTCCTGGTCGACACCGAAAGGTGCACTGGGATGCTACCAAGAGGGTACTGCGCTACTTGTGCAGTACATCGGGCATGGGGCTCGTGCTTGGAGGGCGGAGTGAGGTGGTCCTCACTGGGCACTCAGACGCTTCTTGGATTGACGACCAGGCTACTCACCGGTCGTCACAGGGTCGTCACACTTTCAGCCTTGGCTCCGGTTCTGTTTCTTGGCGTTCTACTCGCTCGTCTTCTGTTCTCAGCTCCAGTTGTGAGGCTGAGATCTACGCCACTGCCATGGCTGCTCAGGAGTTACGCTGGCTCACTTACCTGCTGACCGACCTGGGAGAGCGGCCTCGTTCCCCTCCAGTTCTGTACGCCGTCAACAAGGCCGCCATTGCCTTGTGTGAGGAGCACAGACTGGAGCACAGAACGAAGCACATCGCTCTGCGTTACTTCCTGGCTCGAGAGTTGCAGCAGCGTGGTCAGCTTCGTCTTGCACACGTGGCCACTCGGGCCAACACTGCTGATATATTCACCAAGGCACTTCCGTCTGGTGACCATCAGCGCTTTTGTACTTTGTTGGGCCTTGTGCCTACGTTTCCACACTTGCTGTAGACTCTGCTTGTACTGTGATCCATATATATATACCTGCATGCCTGCTCTTGCTAGGTATTGATCACTGTACTGCTCTTGTTGCATATATATATCTCTGCATGTGAACTAGCCTTGTGGCCCTTTGCTTGTGCTCAGTGTGTGTGGTGACGTTGTAATCCACCCTGAGCTTGCTTTGCTTCTCTTGACTGGTCTTGTGACCCCTTGTTCTCCCCCACTTTGCCTATGGGGGTGTGTCAAATTATACATGCTATATTTGTGTAGGATGTAGTGGGGTAGCCAATATGGGGTACAACCCCTCTAGGGTTTGATACTTGTACCCAACTTCCTGCTAGTTCATTCATTCCTGTCTGTAGTTTCTAACACACGATGCTCACGATGTCACAATGTCACGATGAACACGATAGTCACAATGCTCAAGATGCTCACGATGTCACGATGTTACGATGCTATGCTCACGATGTCACGATTCCACGATGCTCACGATTGTCAGAATGCTCACGATGCTCAATGGTCACGATGCTCACGATAGTAGTAGATTCATTAGGAAAATTAGAAGCCGGATTGTTCAATGAACACTAATACTATAACTAGATTGTTGTAAAGGTTGTAAAGACAATATATATATATATATATATATATATATATATATATATATATATATATATATATATATATATATATATATATATCGCAATAGCGCAACGACGCTACGGCGCAACGCAGCAACGACGCACGGCGCAAACCGTAATTTAGAAACTAGATTGCTTAATGCGCGAGAGCGCGGGTGCACGAGAGCGCGAGTGCGGGAGAGTGCGACAACACGAGTGCGCGACTGCGCGAGTGCGCGACTACGCGAGTGCGGAACTATGCGAATGCGCGACTGCGCGGAGCGCGAGAGCGTGTGTGCGCTAGTGCGCGACTGCGCTAGTGCGCGAGTGCGCGAGCGCGCGACAGCGCGAGAGCGCGAGTGCGTGACTGCTCGAGTGTGTGACTGCGCGAGTGCGTAACAGTGCAAGCATGCAGGTATATGTATATAGATCACAGTACAAGCAAAGCCTACAGCAAGTGTGGAAACGTAGGTACAAGGCCTAACAAGGTACAGAAACGCTGATGATCACCAGACGGAAGTGCCTTGGTGAATATATCAGCAGTGTTGGCCTGAGTGGCCACGTGAGCAAGACGAAGCTGACCTCGCTGCTACAACTCTCGAGCCAGGAAGTAACGCAGAGCGAGGTGCTTTGTTCTGTGCTCCTGACACAAGGCAATGGCGGCCTTGTTGTCAACGTACAGAAGTGGAGGAGAACGAGGCCGCTCTCCCAAGTCAGTTAGCAGGTAGGTGAGCCAGCGTAACTCCTGTGCAGCCATGGCTGTGGCGTAGATCTCAGCCTCACAACTGGAGCCGAGAACAGAAGACGAGCGTGTAGACTGCCAAGAAACAGAGACACAGCCAAGACTGAAGGTGTAACCCTGTGACGACCGCTGCGTAGCCTGGTCGTCAACCCAAGACGCGTCAGAGTGTCCAGTGAGGACAACGTCACCTCGTCCTCCAAGCACGAGCCCCATGCCTGATGTACTGCACAAGTAGCGCAGTACCCTCTTCGCAGCTTCCCAGTGCACCTTTCGGTGCCTACCAGGAGCCACGTAGCGAGCCAGAAGGCCAAGAGGGTACGCAAGGTCAGGTCGAGTGCAGGTCATCAGGTACATGAGGTAGCCCACTAGCTCTGGGTAAGGACCACTCGACTCTACGGACTCGTCCGAAGGTGGAGCTGAGAGCGAGTGACCTATAGCCAGAGGAGTGGACTGTGGGGAGGACCAGGTGAAGCCGAAGCGCTGAAGGACCTGCTGCACCATGTGTGACTGAGTCAGTGTGATGGTGTGGCGTGCTCTGTCCCAAGGTCTGTGCACGTGTGTCTCTTCTGCAGCTACGACTTCACCAGGGTGAGAGCCTAAGTGTCAGCAGTGGCAAAGACCAAGTCGTCGACGTACACGAGGATGTAGAACGGCGGCAGCGAAGTGTTGGTGCGCAGAAACAGCGACGGGTCAGCAGTCGAAGGAGCAAACCCAAGAGCCGCAAGTGTCGAAATGAAAAGAAAAGAAGTGTTGTTTATATGTGTGTCGTGCCACTCACGAGGCGCCTGGCGGAGACCGTAGACTGGCCGCCGGAGGCTCCACTGGGTACCAGGTGGGAACGACCCAGTGAAGCCAGGTGGGCGGCGCAGCGAGATCTCCTCGTGCAGGCTGCCCTGTAAGAAGGTTGTGCTGAAGTCAAGAGAGTGAAGCTCATAGTCACGCTGAGCGGCAACGTGTAGCAGTACCCGAAGAGTGGTCATCTTCGGGGTGGGGGAGAAGGTCTGGAAGAAGTCAACTCCCTCTTGCTGACTGAAGCCTCGAGCAACGTAGCGAGCCTTGAAGACAGGCGGAGAACCCGGCGGCCGCTTCACCCTGAAAATCCACATGCCATCGACGACAACCTCATCGACGTAAGTGCCTGTGGACTTCTAGGATGCCATCTCTGCGTCCATGGCTGCCTGCCACTGAGAGGAGTACTCACCCGCGATCGCCTCAGCGTAAGAGCGCGGGGTCGGGATGTCTACAGCATCCGGGTCTCCCTCAGGGGCAAGCAGCATGGCCACGAGATGAGGCGCAGCGGCTGCAAGACACTCAAGGTCTTCGTGCCTGTCGTCAAGGACGTCCGTGCCAAGAGCACACTCACCCCCGACGGACGGAGGACAGAAAGACTCAGACTCAGCAACAAGGCTAGCAGCGTAGTCTAGACGACAGGCAGCAGCAAAGTCAACAAGCTCAGCGACTAAGGCAGACGCATCAGCAGACTCAAACGACGGGTCAGTGACAACAGTGGCTAGCAGACGCGTGACAGTAGGGTGCTCAGCACGAAACCGGTCATGCTCAGGGTCTAGAACGTCAGGCAACAAAGACGCAGGAGGAGACGGCAGAGGAACACGCTGTGGAACAGAGGAAGGACGAAGTGCCATAATGTGCGTGCCAGGGACAGGAGGAGGACGCTCACGACTAACACGACCAGTGCGACCAGTGCGACCAGTGCGAACAGGCGAGACAGGACGGGACGCAGGCTCGCGACGCTCAGTAAGACCTCCTGTCAGCCCAGTGTAAGGAGAGGGAGCAGGCAGGGGGGAGCTCGGCTGTAACGGTAGGCCAGTGGAAGACAGCAGGGTAAGAACCTGGCGAAGCACTGTGTCAAGAGGCGACAGAGACGACGGTGACGGCGGAGAGAAGAACAGTCGCTGCGCAGCAGTGCCACCAGCACCAGTAGCTCCAGTGCCTCCAGCAGCTCCAGACCCTCCAGCTCCAGCTCCTCGAGCGCCAGCACCACCAGCAGCCGCAGAACATCCAGCGCCAGCACCGCCAGCACCAGCGTCACCAGCAGTAGCACCCCCAGACGCAGCACCTCCAGCCCCAGCAGCTCTAGTACCTCCAGTACGAGCACCTCCGGGTCTAGCGGCTCCAGCACCTCCAGCAGACAATGCTCACCAGGTTCGTAGAGAACGAGGGGATGTGGAGACCTGACAGCTCATCGGACGGGACCGCTGGATACGGGAGCACAGTACTGGACCGTGCAAGCACTGGGCCCCCAGAGGGGTCAGCCAGTGAGACAGGGACAGGTGCAGGGAGTGGTGTGAGTGTGGTACTGTCGCGAAAGAAACAGCGGGAAGCACCTGAGTCAAGCGTGAAGGTGTGCAAGGCCTCAGTAGGCGCAGTACCAGAGAGAGCAGACTCACTAGCACCTAGGGCAGCAGCTGCTATTCCAAGGTCAGGGGGCACACACAGGTAACAGTCACCCTCAGTAGTACCAGTCAGAGCATACATGGCAGTAAGGATAGCGTCATAGTCTAGAGCAAATATATCTACTCCGTCTCGAAGCAGCTCTAGCCAGACGGGAGAAGCAGCGGGACTCTGTGTGACTAACTGTCCCGCAGGTCTGACCAGCCCGATCACCTGTGCAAATGACGTACGGGCAGCGAGCAGTAGTCCTACACCCCCAACTCTGAGCGTACCACTCATGCAGCTGCCGGGGCGTAAGGGTCTCGCTCGGACACCGCTGCAGCTGCATGTGACCAGCGCCAGACACTCCCCACCGAACAGCTCCACAGTGATTGCTACTACTCCCACTGCTGCCACCACCGCCGTCACCACTCCCACCGCTACTACGAAGGGAAGTCATAGCGGGTAAGCGAGGAGGCGCACGAGCAGCAGCAACAGCAGTAAGAGCAGTAGAGCGGCCCGGTGAGTCTAGGCTGCAGCACCTCTAGCACTCCTAGCAGCACCTCCACCAGCAGCAGTAGTGGTACGAGCAGGAGGGCGGATCGGGTCGGGTAGGGCGGCTCGGCTCGGCCTGGGCTGCGCGGGTAGCAGGGCGCGCGCTGTGTAGGGCAGATGGGCGCGACGCGCGTGCTGCAGCAGGGCGCGACGCGCAGGGCAGCAGGGCGCGACGCGCGGGCTGCAGCAGAGCGCGACGCGCGGGGCAGTAGCGCGCTACGCGCGGGCTGCCATAGGGCGCGACGCGCGAGCCAGCAGCGCACGACGCGCGGGCTGCCGCAGGGCGCGACGTGCGGGGCAGCAGTGCACGACGCGCGGGCTGCCGTAGGGTGCGACGCGCAGGGCAGCAGCGCGGGCGTAGGGCAGGGCGCTGGCGCAGGGCAGGGCGCTGGCGCAGGGCAGGGCGCTGGTGCAGAGCAGGGCGCTGGCGCAGGGCAGGGCGCTGGCGCAGGGCAGGGCGCTGGCGCAGGGCAGGGCGCCGGCGCAGGGCAGGGCGCTGGCGCAGAGCAGGGCGCTAGCGCAGGGAAGGGTGCTGGCGCAGGGCAGGGCGCTGGCGCAGGGCAGGGCGCTGGCACAAGGCAGGGCGCCGGCGCACGGCAGGGCGTTGGCGCAGGACAGGGCACCAGCGCAGTGCAGGGCAGGGCATGCGCGGGGCAACGCGACGCGGGGCAGCAGCAGACAGCTCAGACAGCAGACAGCAGGCAGCAGGCAGACGGCGCGCGCAGCGCAGCACGTCACAGTCACAGTCACAGTCGTGGGGTAGCGGTAGGTGGGCCCGAAAAAAAACGGTCCTACGGACCTACTGCTCTGAAACCATGTCAGAAGTCTAGGCAAGAATGATTGGACTAGGTCAAAGTTGGGTACAAATATGAAACCCTAAAGGGGCTATACCCCATATTGGCTACCCCACTACAGCCTACACATATATATTATATATATAACTTGACATGCGCTAGTGCACGAGTGCGTGAGAGCGCGCACGGCGCAACACTGCAACGGTATAACGGCGCAAGGTATCGTTTCATAGACACAATGTTTGTGCCTAGTCAAGATGTGTTTGAATATGTTTATAAGATCTCATTCAACGATTGTCACGATTTTACGATGTCACGATGCTCACGATGTCACGATGTCACGATGCTCACGATGTCACGATGTCACGATGCTCACGGTACTCACGATGCTCACGATGTCACGATGTCACGATGTAACGATGCTATGCTCACGATGTCTCGAAGTCACGATGCTCACGATAGTCACGATGCTAACGATGCTCACAATGGTCACGATGCTCACGATATTAGTAGATTCATTAGGAAAATTAGAAGCCGGATTGTTTCATAAACAGTAATACTATAACTAGATTGTTCTAAAGGTTGTAGAGACAATATAAGATAATTAAAAAAATTATCGCAATAGTGCAACGACGCTACGGCGCAACGCAGCAATGACGCACGGCGCAAACCGTAATTTAGAAACTAGATTGTTTAATGCAAGAGAGCACGAGTGCGGGAGAGCGCGACAACACGAGTGCGCGAGTGCGCGACTGCACGAGTGCACGACTACGCGAGTGCGGGACTACGCGAGTGCGCGACTACGCGAGAGCGCGACTGCGCGCAGCGCGAGAGAGCGACTTCGCGACTGCGCGAGCGCGCGATTGTGCGAGTGCGTAACAGCACGAGTGCGCGACAGCGCGAGTGCGCAAGTGCGCGACAGCGCGAGTGCAAAACTGCGCGAGTGCGTGAGTGCGCAAAAGCGCGACTGCGTGGAGCGCGAGAGCTTGAGTGCACGAGAGAGCGCGAATGCGCGAGTGCGTGAGAGCGCGACTACGCGAGAGCGCGATAGCGAAAGTGCGCGACTGCGCGAGTGCGCGAGTGCGCGACATCGCGAGTGCATAATAGCGCGAGTGCGCGACGGCGCGAGCGCGCAAGTGCGCGACTAAGCGACTGTGCGACTGCGAGAGTGCGGGACTGCGCGAGTGCGCGATTGCGCGAGAGCGCTACTGCACGGAGCGCAAGAGCTCGAGTGCACGAGAGCGCGAGTGCGCGACTGCGCGAGTGCACGCGAGTGCGCGGCTGCACAAGCACGAGAGCGCGAGTGCACGAGAGCGCGAGAGCGCGAGTGCGCTTGTGCGCGAGTGCGCGAGAGTGTGAGTGAACGAAAGCGGGAGCGCGAGTGCGCTAGTGCGCGAGTGAACGAGAGCGGGAGCGCGAGTGCGCTAGTGCGCGAGTGTGGGACAGTGCGAGAGCGCGAGCGCGCAAGTGCGAGTGCGCGAGAGCGCGCACGGCGCAACAGTGCAACGGTATTGAGAAAGCTTGCTTTCTTTCTTATCAATTGGCATCGTTCTCATTACAAATGGGTTATTACAACATTTGCATCAATGTTGAACACAAGCTAGTACATACTTATAACACTAGCTAAGATGTACCCTATCTAAGTGGCATTAGCAAGGCAGTTAACTCTGGGGTGGGTGGTGGTGTCAGAATGAAGAATGGATGATGCATTGATGTTGGTTGGGGTACATATAGCTAACCCTAAGTTTTGTACCCCCTAAGACAAACCTCACTATAGGCTACAACATTTGACACACCCCCATAGCCTAAGTGAGGGGTGTCTAGCAGAACCAAACGAGTACGGTCACAAGACCAGTCCAAGAAACGAAGCTCAGGGTGGATCACAACGTCACCACACAGTCTGAGCACAAACAACAGTGGCCACAAGGCCAGTCCAAGAAGTAACAGAGATATATAGAAAGCAAAGTAAACAGTACACTCAAGTCTAAGCAACACGAGAACCAGTGTCAACAAGGCCTAACTGCACACAGCACCTCTGGTGGTCACAAGGCGGAAGCGCCTTGGTGAAGATGTCTGCAGTGTTGGCCTCGGACTCCACAAACTCAAAGCGAGCCTGTCCACGCCTCTGCAACTCTCGCAGAAGAAAGTACCTGACGTGAATGTGCTTCACTCTGCTCTCCAGTCGTGGCTCTCGACAAAGGAGAATAGACGCCTTGTTGTCAGTGAACAAGGTCGGTGCAGAGCTCGGCCGCTCACCAAGGTCGGTGAGCAAGAAGGTCAACCAACGCAGCTCCTGTGCCGCCATGGCACCAGCGTAGATCTCAGCCTCAGCTGTAGAGGTCGAGACCGAAGAGGAGCGCGTGGACCGCCAGGAAACAGCTCCAGAACCCAGGCTGAAACAGTACCCCTGAGTAGACCTGTGAGTCTCAGCGTCGTCAGCGTAAGAGGAGTCACAGTGACCAGTAAGTACAACAGACTGCTGCCCTCCAAGAACTAGCCCCACGCCTGATGTCGTCGCTAGGTACTTCGCCACCCTCACAGCAGCGGTCCAGTGAACAGGACGGTGTCTCCCTGGCGCAACAAAGCGCGCAAGAACGCTGAGAGGGAAGGCGAGGTCCGGGCGAGTACAAGTCATCAGGTACATGAGGCAACCCACAAGCTCTGCGTAGGGACCACTAGGCTCGAACGGCTCGTCAGGAAAGGGTCCAGTGAGTCTGTGGTCAACAGCAAGAGGTGTGCGCTGTACTGTGGAGTGCTGAAGCCCGAACCGCTAAAGGACCTGCTGCACCATGTGTGACTGTGAAAGTGTAATGGTGCGAGCAGCTCTGTCCCTGGTGATCTGCAGGCCAAGGTAGTGGCGCAGCTCACCAAGATCAGTGCAGGTGTGTCTCTTCTGCAGTTCGGACTTCACGTGTGCCAAAGCAACCCTGTCAGGGGTGGCGAAAACAAGGTCGTCAACGTAGACCAGAACAAAGAAAGGTGTGGGGCCACGACGAACGAACAGCGACGGGTCAGCAGAAGACGGCTGGAACCCAAGGTCAGACAGGGTAGAACGCAGGGTGTCGTGCCACTCACGAGGAGCCTGACGAAGACCGTAAACCGGTCGCCTCAGCCTCCACTGGGTCCCAGGAGGGAAAGAGCCAGTGAAGGCAGAGGGACGACGCAACCAGACCTCCTCGTGAAGACTGCCCTGAAGGAAAGCAGTAGAGAAGTCGAGAGAGTGTAACTCGTAGTCTCTCTGTGCTGCTACGTGTAGTAACACCCGAAGAGTGGTCATCTTCGGGGTGGGCGCGAAGGTCTGAAAGAAGTCAACTCCCTCGCGCTGACTGAAACCTCTAGCCACGTAGCGCGCCTTGAAGACCGGAGGAGATCCCGGCGGCCGCTTCACCCTGTAGATCCACATGCCGTCGACTACGTTCGCCCCCGGAGGGGGAACCTCATCGACGTAGGTGCCTGTGGATCTGTAGGAGGCCATCTCTGCGTCCATGGCAGCTCTCCACTGAGAGGCCCAAGGCCCTGACACTGCCTCAGCGTAAGTGCGAGGAGTCGGAATGTCAAGGGCGTCGGGGTCACCCTCAGGGGCGAGGAGCATGGCACAGAGATGAGGGGAAGCGGCCGCCAGGAACTCTAGCTCAAACTGCCTGTCCTCTAGGGCGTCACAGCCAAGGGCAGACACACCCCCGACGGCCAGAGGACTGGAAGGAGGAGCAGCCACAAGAGCGGTGGCGAAGTCAAGGCGGCGGGTAGAGGCAAACTCAGTGACTGCGGCAGTAAGAGCGGACACAGAGGACACAGAGGCACGAGGGTGGGTAACAAGAGAGGCGAGAACACGAGAGAGAACAGGACGGTATGTGCGGTAGTAGTCAGTGACAGGAGAAGGAAGCGACACAGTGAGGGCCGACTCAGGAGGAGACGGAAGCACAGACGGAGACGGACGAGGTGGACGAGAACAAAGGAAGGCTGTACGAAGGTCAGTGAAGGGAACAGGAGACGAGGGACGAGCACGAGGGGAGCGACGAGAGGCCCAAGTCTGAGAAGGAGGAGGAGACAACGAAGACTGAGAACGAGGGAAAACAGCGGGAGAGGGGTCAGGAGGAGGAAGCGGAGGACCAGAGACGGGAGGAGAGGGGGAGGAGGAAGGAGAGGGAGACGGGAGACCAAGGGTCCGAAGACCCGAGACAGGAGGAGGAGACGGCAGCAGCTGCTGCTGCTGCTGCTGCGGCTGCAGCTGCTGCTGCCCCTGCTGCTGCCCCTGCTGCTGCTCCTGCTGCTGCTCCTGCTGCTGTCGCTCCTGCTCCTCGAGCCGCTGCAACTCTCTCTCCTCTCTCTCCAACTCCAGCTGCTCCTCACGAGCACGGCGAACACGAGCCTGGAACCTGGTCGGGTAGGGGTGGGGGGAAGGAGTAGTGTCCGGGGCAGCGGCAGCCCCAGAGTCGACCTCCGAAGCACCAAGCACACCACCCCCAGAGGCAGCACCAACACCAGCTCCAGACCCAGGCTCTCCAGAAACCGAAGGGACACCCTCACCCCCAGACGCAGCACCCCCAGACTCCGCACCAGCACCCCCAGACTCCGCACGACCAGTACCAGCCCCCGGAAGACAAGAGTCCTCTGCAACCCGCGGCTCAGCTCCAACTCCAGCACCCCCAGAACCAGAGACCTGTACAGGGACAGTCGCAGGACCAACCTCCCGAGAGGGAGCACCTGCAGGAGGCGGCGAGGAAGACTGTGGGGAGGGAGGCTGTACAGGGGGGGCTACCGAAGGGGGAGGGCTAGCCTGAGACACACCAGACGGGGCTGGACCAGGGGGGGGAGGCTGTACCGGGGGAGCAGGCGGGGGAGCGGCGGTCAGGAAGAGAGGGGGGGGAGGGACCGGGAGACCTCGACTGGGGTACCTGACGTAGTAGGGGGTGGACTCCTCGAAACGGACGTCACGGGAGTCAAAGAACCGGTGAGAGGGAGGGTGGTAAAAGGTGAAGTCAGAGGAGTCCTCAGGGAAACCAAGGAAGACACAAGGAACGGCGCGAGGCGAGAGCTTGTCCGCGGAGGTGTCGCGGACAAGAGCCAAGCACCCCCAGACACGAAACCTCGACGCGACACCAGGGGACCCTGTCCAAAGACTGGTCGGTGAAGCCTCCGGCCGAGAGACGCGTGGCCAGAGGTTCAGCTGGTGCGCGGCGTACCTGACCGCGTATGGCCACAGGAAATGGGGGGCACGGGCGTGAGTCAAGGAGGTGCGGGCAATCTCCATGACCAGGCCTATGCGACGCTCAGCAACCCCATTCTGCTGTGGGGACTCCGGAAGCGTCCAGGACTGACGAATGCCCTGTTCGCGACAGAATCCAGCGAGAATGCCGGAGCGAAACTCGCCCCCGCGGTCGGAGTGGAGACAGCTGACACGACGACCACGAGTGTCCTGGGTGGTAAGCAACCACCTGATCAGCGTAGAAGTCACCTCAGACTTCCTCGCCAGGGGGAACACTGTGGTGTAGCGGGAGTAGTCGTCAACGACCACCAAAAAGAAACGCTCACGCTCAGGGCCAGGGCGAGGAGAGGGGCCCCAGACGTCCAAGTGCAGCGTCTCAAAAGGCTCGGTGGCCGGACGAAGGGAGGAGGAGTGAGGGGTGGCGCGCAGCCTACCCTCGACGCAAGGACCGCACGGTGGTGCAAGGGACGGCGGCAGCGACGGCAAGACACGCGGGAGACCTAAGACAAGACGCTGACGAGACATAGCGCGAAGACGAGGAGGAGAAGGGTGCCCCAGCCGGTGGTGCCACAAAACGGTGGGGTGGGCAAGCGACCGACAGGAGCACGACGCAGCGACCGGACTAGACGGAGGAACCTGACAAGACACAGCTACCTGGGGGGACGGAGCAACCTGGTGAGACGCGAGGACTCGAACGGGGGGCAAAACAGGGGCCGGGGGCAGGAGGGGCGGCTGTGGCTGCGGCTGCGGCTGCTGCTGCTGCTGCTGCTGCTGCGGCTGCTGCTGCTGCTGCTGCAGTCGCTGCTGAGCGCGCGGGCCAGTGTGAAGAGTGTAGAGATTGGAGCCCGGCTCAGCAGCAAAAGTGGCGAGGGGCTGGTAAGAGTCCCCGTCAACACACACCGCAGTCTCTCCAGAAGGCTCAAACCACACACCCACGTGCTGACTCACGAGGGGTCGCACGCCCACCAAGTTCCGGGAGAACGAGGGGACGTGAAACCCAGTGAGAGACCCAGAAGGAGCAGCCGGACACGGCAAGGTGGTAGTGTGACGCGCGGTGACTGGTCCCGAAGTGGGATCAGCCAGCGCCACAGAAACAGGCGCAGGAAGAGGCGTAAGTGTCGTGCTGTCACGAAAGAAGCAGTGAGAGGCTCCAGAGTCCAGCGTGAACGACAGCGAACCGTCCTCTGAGGTAGCCGCTGGACTAGAGTCTACACAAGAACCTACACTAGCAACAGGCAACTGAGCAAGGCTAGCACCTAAGCTAACAACACCAGAGTAAACAGAGTCAGAAACACTAGAGTCAACAACAACATACATAGCATGGGGATTACCAATCAGATCAACTAACTGCTCAGCAGACATGCCCCACAGAGCGGAGCCGTAACGCTGAACAAGAGGCAGCCAGTCAGGGGCAGGAGCACCAACCCCGTAGACCAAACGAACCGTGTCAGTGAGCTGAGCAAAGCACTGACCAGGGGGGTGAAACCGGCCACAAGGGTGGCCACGACGAGTGCCTGTCAGAACCTGGTAGGTGCAGGGAGTGTAAGCAGCACCGCGCTGGGTCTGACGCAGCCCCGACCCTGGAGCCAGCTGCTGCCGCTGCTGCTGCTGAGGCTGCTGGGAGGAGAGGGGCTGCTGGTGCTGCAGAAGCTGCTGCTGACGCTGAGCCTGGTACCACGCCGCTGCTCCACCAACCGGGGCAGGAAGTACAGGAGGCGACTGACGAACTCGGGCGTCGCCACCACCAGCAGGCGCAGTGGAGTCACCAGTCACTGCACGAGGCGCCTCTCCAGGCCCTGAACCTCCACCGCCGCCAGGCGCAACGCCACCTCCACTACCTCCGCCTCCACCTCCACTACCACCACCAGAACCGCCTTTCTTGCCACTCCTACCGCGGGACCGCGACGCAGTCGTAACAGCAGCTGCAGTCGCGTCAGTAGCGGCAGTGGCAAGTGAGGCAGTAAAGGTGGGTAACTGCGGGACTGTGCACCCGTGGAAGAGTGGGGGGGGCACAGCACCAGAGGCAGCGGCTACCGAGCGAAGGTTGCTCTCGACGTCCTTGAGTGCAGACTCAAGGACCTCGACGGTGAGCTCACTAGGGTGCTTCAGCAGAAGCGCGTCGCGAACGGAGGCAAGGCGGTCAGGGAGGCTAGTGGCGATGAAATAGATAGTAATCGCCATAGGGGGAGGAAGCAGTGCAAGCTGTGCCTCAGTGCAAGCAGCGCGGTAACTAGCGTCGAGCGAGCGGAGGTGAGCGATCAAGTCAGCAGAGCGCTCAAAAGACGCTAGGTCAGGAAACAGGAACGGGAGGAACAGGCGGCCAAGAGAGACAGCAGCGGGAGTAGAGTAGCGGGCCTTAATCGCAGTGAGGTACTCAGCAGCGGTGCGAACCTGAGTGAAGTGAACCTCCTCAGACTCAGGGAGGAGGCTGCTGAGCGCGATGCAGGCCGCAGCGTCACGTGACGTCC
Organism: Closterium sp. Yama58-4; assembly: GCA_947470075.1. Taxonomy (NCBI): domain Eukaryota; kingdom Viridiplantae; phylum Streptophyta; class Zygnematophyceae; order Desmidiales; family Closteriaceae; genus Closterium; species Closterium sp. Yama58-4. The sequence continues at coordinate 162,643 of CANIUD010000187.1, read as the reverse complement.
AAGCCGTCTGGTCAGCTCGCTGAGTGGCAAAGCGGGCTCTAGCGGCGTCGTCAGGGGCAGGTCCTAAAGGCGTAGGGTCGGGGGGCGCAGGTAGGGCACCAGTAGCGTGCGCCCAGAGGGTCTCGCCTGCCTGGACCTGACTCTCTAACAGACGGCGAGCACGAAGAAGCCAGACGGAAAAATCAAGAGGTCTACCGTCAGCGTCGAAACGAAGGACACGCTGAGTCGCCATAGTGAAAACGAACGCGAACGGAGAGGGAGGGGACAGCAGTAGGTGAGAGGCAAATTAGGGTTCGGCGGTACTCTGGGACAGGGGAGGAGCGGACGCCACAGCGGGCGTGACAGCGGGAGGTAACAGGGGACTAAGCAGCGGGGAACGGGAACGGGCGCAGCGGCGGGCGATGGCAGCGCGCTCGGCAGCAGGGGCCAGCAGCGCGCGCAGCGGGCGACGGCAGGGGGCGCAGCGGCGGGCGACGACGGCGGGGCCGCGGCGAGGCGCGCAGGGGGCGGGCGACGGCGGCAGGCATGGCGGCGACGAGCGCGGTCGCGAGCGACAGTGGCGGCCGCTACGGGGACGGGCGACGCGACGGGGGGAGAGGGCGGGAGCGACGGGACAAGGGGAGGGCGACGCGACGGGGGGAAAGGGGCGGGTGCGAGGGGACAGGGGGAGGGCGACGCGACGGGGGGAAGGGGCGGGCGCGACGGGACAGGGGGAGGGCGACGCGACGGGGGGAAAGGGGGGGCGCGACGGGACAGGGGGAAGGCGACGCGACGGGGGGAAGGAGCGGACGCGACGCGACGGGGGGAGCGCGACGCGACAGGGGGAAAGGGACGGGCGCGTCTCGAGGGGGGGGAAGGCGACGCGACGGGGGGGCGGTAACAGCTGGAACGATACGAACGAGAGCGTGGGTCGTTGCTAGGCTCGGTAACAGCTGGAACGATACGAACGAGAGCGTGGCTCGGCGCTAGGCTCGGTAACAACGAGAAGGAGACGAACGAGAGCTAGGATCAGGCTCGGGTGGTACGAACGGAGAACGGCGGAACGGGATCCCACAGGATCCTAACCTAACTGATACCATGTCAAAATGAAGAATGGATGATGCATTGATGTTGGTTGGGGTACATATAGCTAACCCTAAGTTTTGTACCCCCTAAGACAAACCTCACTATAGGCTACAACATTTGACAGGTGGGAATGTTGAGTGAGCCATTTGAAAATAGAGAAACGTGGGTGGAGGGAAATGAACTCCAACCCACGGTTTTTGTAGTTGGAGAAGGGCGTTTAGCGCGCTTCGACGATGCCAATTGTGTCAGAATCCCAGCCACTAACCACTGGGATAAAAGGGCTTGTTTGTGTAGCGGGTGAGTGCGCCCATAAGCCTCCAGGCCGCCATGCCTGTAACCCTTCCCTAGGATCAATCGGGGATCACCAGTGGACCTCTGACAAATTGTGCAGTACAAGCAGCTTCGCTTTCACAATATACAATTAAAAAAAACACACAGTGTGTTTAAAATTATAATATAACGGCGCAAGGTATCGTTTCCTAGACACAATGTTTGAGCCAAGTCAAGATGTGTTTGAATATGTTTATAAGATCTCATTGAACTATCTAGTTTCTAAATTACTGGTTTAAATAATTCGGAAGGATCTTTTCAGATTGTGTAAATTTATAGAAAGTTGTTTGATTATTACATACACTTTCTATGTTTTAGTTGATTCGTTTTATTAATTTTCTTATCTTGCTCACGATGTCACGATGTCACGATGCTCACGATGTCACGATTGTCTCGATGTCACGATGTCACGATGCTCACGATGTCACGATGTCACGATGCTCACGATGTCACGATGTCACGATGCTCACGATGTCACGATGTAACGATAATAGGCTCACGATGTTACGATGTCACGATAATCACGATTGTCACGATGCTCAAGATATTTGCAGATTCATTAGGAAAATTAGAAGCCGGATTGTTCAATGAACAGTAATACTATAACTAGAGTGTTCTAAAGGTTGTAAAGACAATATAAGATGAAAAAAATTAATCGCAATAGCGCAACGACGGTACGGCGCAACGCAGCAACGACGCACGGCGCAAACCGTAATTTAGAAACTAGATTGCTTAATGCGCGAGAGTTGCGGGAGAGCGTGACAACACGAATGCGCGACTCCGCGAGTGCGCGACTGCGCGAGTGCGCTAGTGCGCGAGTGCGCAAGTGCGCGAGCGCGCGACAGCGCGAGTGCGCGACTGCTCGAGTGTGCGACTGCGCGAGTGCGTAACAGCGCGAGTGCACGACAGTGCGAGCGCACAAGTGCGCGAGTGCAAAACTGCGCGAGTGCGCGACTGTGCGAAAGCGCGACTGCGCGCAGTGCGAGAGCTCGACTGCACGAGAGCGCGAGTGCGCAAGTGCTCGAGTGTGTAAGAACGCGACAGCGCAAATGTGCGACTACGCGAGAGCGCGATAGCGCAAATGCGCGACTGCGCGAGTGCGTAACAGTGCGAGTGCGCGACAGAGTGACTGTGCGACTCCGAGAGTGCGGGACTGCACGATTGCGCGATTGCGCGAAAGCGCGACTGCGCGGAACGCGAGAGCTCAAGTGCACGAGAGCGAGAGTGCGCGAGTGCGCTAGTGCGCAAGTGCGCGAGAGTGCGCACGGCGCAACAGTGCAACGGTATAACGGCGCAAGGTATCGTTTCCTTGACACAATGTTTGTGCCTAGCCAAGATGTGTTTGAAGATGTTTATAAGATCTCATTGAACGATTGTCACGATGTCACGATGTCACGATGCTCACGATGTCACGATGCTCACGATGTCACGATGTCACGATGCTCACGATGTCACGATGCTCACGATGTCACGATGTAACGATGCTATGCTCACGATGTCAAGATGTCACGATGCTCACGATAGTCACGATGCTCACGATGCTCACAATGGTGGTCACGATGCTCACGATATTAGTAGATTCATTAGGAAAATTAGAAGCCGGATTGTTCATGAACAGTAATACTATAACTAGATTGTTCTAAAGGTTGTAAAGACAATATAAGATAAAAAAAATCGCAATAGCGCAACGACGCTACGGCGCAACGCAGCAACGACGCACGGCGCAAACCGTAATTTAGAAATTAGATTGTTTAATGCACGAGAGCGCGGGTGCGCGAGAGCGCGAGTGCGGGAGAGCGCGACAACACGATTGCGCGAGTGCGCGACTGCGCGAGTGCGCGACTGCGCGAGTGCGCGACTACGAGACTGCGCGAGTGCGCGACTACGCGAGTGCGGGACTACGCGAGTGCGCGACTGCACGAGAGCACGACTGCGTGGAGCGCGAGAGCGCGACTTCGCGACTGCGCGAGCGCGCGACTGCGCGATTGTGCGAGAGCGTAACAGCACGAGTGCGCGACAGCGCGAGTGCGCAAGTGCGCGACTGCGCGAGTGCAAAACTGCGCGAGTTCGCGACTGGGCGAAAGCGCGACTGCGCGGAGCGCGAGAGCTCGAGTGCACGAGAGAGCGCGAGAATGCGAGTGCGCGACTGCGCGAGTGCAAAACTGCGCGATAGCGCGAATGCGCGACTGCGCGAGAGCGCGATAGCGCAAGTGCGCGACTGCGCGAGTGCGCGATATCGCGAGTGCGTAACAGCGCGAGTGCGCGACGGTGCGAGCGCGCAAGTGCGCGATTGAGCGACTGCGCGACTGCGAGAGTGCGGGACTGCGCGAGTGCGGGACTGCGCGAGTGCGCGATTGCGCGAGAGCGCGACTGCGCAGAGCGCGAGAGCTCAAGTGCACGAGAGCGCGAGTGCGCGAGAGCGCGACAGCGCGTGTGCGCGACTGCGCGAGTGCACGACAGCGCGAGAATGCGACTGCGCGAGTGCCCAACTGCACAAGCACGAGAGCGCGAGTGCACGAGAGCGCGAGAGCGCGATTGCGCTTGTGCGCGAGTGCGCGAGAGAGCGAATGCGCGAGAGAGCGAGTGAACGAAAGCGGGAGCGCGAGTGCGCTAGTGCGCGAGTGAACGAGAGCGGGAGCACGAGTGCGCTGGTGCGCGAATGCGCGAGTGCGCGATAGTGCGAGAGCGCGAGCGCGCAAGTGCGCGACAGCGCGAGTGCGCGAGAGCGCGTACGGTGCAACAGCGCAACGGTATAACGGCGCAAGGTATCGTTTCTTAGACACAATGTTTGTGCCTAGTCAAGATGTGTTTGAATATGTTTATAAGATGTGTCTTAAGATGTGTTTGTGCTCCATCACCTCCTGCTGCGTGAACGCGAAAAGAAAGGGGCCGAGCGGGTCCCCCTGGCACGAACCCTGTGCCGACGCGAGGCTCTCTACGAAGGGGCCCGCCCGAAGGTACAAGTCGCTAGGCGCCCCATAGAAGACACGTAAGAATGGGATTAACCCAGAGAAAGGCGACTTCTACAACCCCTCAAACATTGCGTGACGGTGAAACGAATTGAAGGCGTTCGCGCCGTCGATCTGCAATGCACACCAGTCGGGGTGGGTGGCCAGCGCTGACCGAAAAGCATGGGTGATAATCTCTACCCCCCCCCCCCCCCCGGGTGCCCGCCCCCAACTGGTTGCATGGTAGAAAGTAGGAAGCCATCACGGGGCGGAGCGAGATGCAGAGAGCTCGAGCTAGAATACGCGGAAGCACCTCCCCAATAGCTACCGGCCTGACGTCGCCATTAGGCTTGGAAAGCCCGACTAGGTTGGATGCGGCGAGCCAGGGCCGAGCTCGCTCGTGGACCTGTCCTGCCACCCATTGGTTAAACTCCTCCAGCAGATGGGAAAGGCAAGAGGGCTCTGTGAGGAAGGTATCACGCAAATGCTCCGTGACCCACCCCGACGGCCCCGCAGCTGAAGCTCGAGCGACAGTATGGATAGCTCTGGCCAGTATGTCAGTCGTGAGCATGGGCCGTTGAGGAGCATCGACAGTGAAATCACGGACCCATTCTGGTACATCCTCGGCGCTAGCCGGATGCTTCCCCCGCAGTGACTGCACCATGGCCTCAGACGGTCTAGCCAAATCCCCTGCCGTAAGGCAAGCCAACCCACGGCTCCACTCGCCCACCGTACACCGAGATCGGCAACACGAAAGGCGTACAGCATCGGGGTCCTGGTCAGAGCAAGTGTAGGCGAGTGGACGAACTGCTGGCCGCGTCGCTGCCATGGCAGAGTCGAAGAGCTCCCGCCACCTCCCCTCCCAAAACGCCCCCAGCCGCTCCACGATCAGCGCCCTCTGGCCTATGCCCGGCTTGGAAGGCACAGCTAAGATGAGGCGCGGGAACGCCAAGAGTAGGACGGTAGCGGCTTCATCCCCCGGTCGGCTCTTCAAACGCTTCAAGATACAGCAAAGCGCGTCTAAGACTCCCGATCGAGCCCGTTGTGGGATCCGACGCACTGTCCTCCCTCCAACCGCGTCCACGCTAAAGAAAGCTTCCCATTCCCACGAAGTAACCCCGGCCCACACCTCGCCCCCAAATTCCCGCGGCGTCTATCGCTCCTGCGTGTCAGCCTCTACCAGAGAAGGAATCAATCCCAGAGCCTGTGCGCGCCTCTCTGCCTCAGCTGCCGGCATACCCTCATGTGGTTCGCTGCAGCCCTTCGCGTAGCAAACGTGTGGAAACACGTGTCACACGGAAAGCGGGGACATGGGGAAGGCGGCCTAGGAGGTTCCCCGTCCTCTTCTGGCTCCTCCACAGTCGCCATGGAGGTATCAAACTCCCAAAGTCGGCTCCACCCCTCTGACTGCTGCCCCTGTTCGTCTCCCGGCTGCCCCCCTAGCTGCTGCGCTCCCTGGGTTATCCCGGTCGCCCCCGGCGGCACCTCAGCCTGCTGCACCCCCGGGAATACCTCTGTCGCCCCCAGCTGCCCGCCTGGCTGCTGAGCCCCTTGAGGTACCTCTGTCGTCTCTGGCTGCCCCCCTGCCTGCTGCGCTCCCTGGGATGCTCCGGGCACCCCCAGCTGCCCCCCTGCCTGCTGCACTCCCTGGGGTGCCCCGGGCACCCTCGGCTGCCCCCCTGCCTGCTGCGCTCCCTGGGGTGCTCCGGTCACCCCCAGCTGCCCCCCTGCCTGCTGCACTCCCGGGGTACCCCGGGAACCCTCGGCTGCCCCCTTGCCTGCTGCCCACCCTGCAGTGCTCCGGTCACCCCCAGCTGCCCCCTGCCTGCTGCACTCCCTGGGGTGCCCCGGGCACCCCCAGCTGCCCCCCTGCCTGCTGCACTCCCTGGGGTGCTCCGGGCACCCCTGGCTGCCCCCTTGCCTGCTGCGCTCTCTGGGGTGCCCCGGGCACCCTCGGCTGCACCCCTGCCTGCTGCACTCCCTGGGGTGCCCCGGGCACCCTCGGCTGCCCCCCTGCCTGCTGCTCTCCCTGCAGTGCTTTGGTGACCCTCGGCTGCCCCCCTGCCTGCTGCACTCCCTAGGGTGCCCCGGGCACCCTCGGCTGCCCCCCTGCCTGCTGCATTTCCTGGGGTGCTCCGAGCACCCCCAGCTGCCCCCTGCCTTATCTTGCTCACGATGCTCACGATGTCACGATGCTCACGATGTCACGATGCTCACGATGTCACGATGTAATGTGTAATGATGCTGTGCTCACGATGTCACGATGTCACGATGCTCACGATAGTCACGATGCTCACGTTGCTCACAATGGTCACGATGCTCAAGATATTAGTAGATTCATTAGGAAAATTAGAAGCTAGATTGTTCAATGAACAGTAATACTATAACTAGATTATTCTAAAGGTTGTAAAGATATTTTGATTTCTTCTCAACAATATAGGATAATACAAAAAAAAAAACGTAAGAGCGCAACGACGCTACGGCGCAACGTAGCAACGACGCATGGAGCAAACCGTAATTTAGAAACTAGATTGTTTAATGCGTGAGAACGCGGGTGCGCGAGTGCGGGAGAGCGCGACAACACGAGTGCGCGAGTGCGCGACTACGCGAGTGCGCGACTACGCGAGTGCGGGACTACGCGAGAGCGCGACTGCGCGGAGCGCAAGAGCGCGAGTGCACTAGTGCGCGAGGGCGTGACTGCGCGAGTGCGCGACTGCGCGAGTGTGCGAGTGCGTAACAGCGCAAGTGCGCGACAGTGCGAGCGCGCAAGTGCGCGACTGCGCGAGTGCAAAATTGCACGAGTGCGCGACTGCGCGACTGAGCAAAAGCGCGATTGCGCGGAGCACGAGAGCTCGAGTGCACGAGAGCGCGTGTGCGTGAGTGCGCAAGTGCGTGAGTGCATGAGAGCGCGACAACGCGAATGCACGACTGCGCGAGAGCGCGATAGCACAAGTGCGCGAATGTGCGAGTGCGCGAGTGCGCGACTGCGCGAGTGCGTAACAGCAAGAGTGCGCGATGGCGCGAGCGCGCAAGTGCGCGACTGCGCGAGTGCGGGACTGCGCGAGTGCGCGACTGCGCGAGAGTGCCACTGCGCGGAGCGCGAGAGCTCGAGTGCACGAGGGCGCGAGTGCGCTAGTGCGCGAGTGCGCGGGAGCGCGACAGTGCGAGTGCGCGGGAGCGCGACAGTGCGAGTGCGCGGGAGCGCGACAGCGCGTAAACGCGACTGCACAAGCACGAAAGCGCGAATGCACGAGAGAGCGAGAGCGCGAATGCGCTTGTGCGCGAGTGCGCGAGAGTGCGAGTGAATGAAAGCGGGAGCAAGAGTGCGCTAGTGCGCGAGTGAACGAGAGCGGGAGCACGAGTGCGCTAGTGCGCGAGTGCGCGACAGCGCAACGGTATAACGACGCAAGGTATCGTTTCCTAGACACAATGTTTGTGCCTAGTCAAGATGTGTTTGAATATGCTTATAAAATCTCATTGAACAAACTAGTTTTTAAATTACTGGTTTAAATAATTCTAAAGGATCTTTTCAGATTGTGTAAATTTATAGAAAGTTGTTTGATTATTATGTCAAGATGACAGACAGGAATGAATGAACTAGCAGAAGGTTGGGTACAAGTATGAAACCCTAAAGGGGCTGTACCCCATATTGGCTACCCCACTATAGCCTACACATATATCACATATATATAATTTGACACACCCCCATAGGCAAAGTGGGGGAGAGCAAGGGGTCACAAGACCAGTCAAGAGAAACAAACACAAGTTCAAGGTGGATCACAATGTCACCACACACACTGAGCACAAGCAAAGGGCCACAAGGCCAGTTCACATGCAGAGGTATATATGCAACAGCAACAGTACAGTGATCACAACATAGCAAGAGCAAACAAGCCGGTATAAATATAGATCACAGTACAAGCAAGGTCAAGATGTGAGCAAGTGAGACGAGACTGGCACCAGGCCTAATAGAGTACACAGACGCTGATGATCACCAGACGGAAGTGCCTTGGTGAATATATCAGCAGTGTTGGCCCGAGTGTCCACGTGAACGAGACGAAGCTGACCACGCTGCTGCATCTCTAGAGCCAGAAAGTAACGCAGAGCGATGTGCTTTGTTCTGTGCTCCTGTCTGTGCTCCTCACACAAGGCAATGGTAGCCTTGTTGTCTACGTACAGAACTGGAGGGGAACGAGGCCGCTCTCCCAAGTCGGTCAGCAGGTAGGTGAGCTAGCGTAGCTCCTGTGCAGCCATGGCTGTGGCGTGGATCTCAGCCTCACAACTGGAACTGAGAACAGAAGACGAGCGGGTAGACCGCCAAGAAACATAGCGAGCCAGGATGCTAAGAGGGTACGCAAGGTCAGGTCGAGTGCAGGTCATCAGGTACATGAGGCAGCCCACAAGCTCTGGATACGGGCCACTCGGCTCTACGGACTCGTCCAAAGGTGGAGCTGAGAGCGAGTGACCGGTACCCATAGGAATGGACTTTGGCGAGGACCAAGTGAAGCCGAAGCGCTGAAGGATCTGCTGCACCATGTGTGACTGAGTCAAGGTGATGGTGCGGCGTGCTCTGTCCCGGGTGATCTGCACGCGTGCAGCTCACCCAGGTGTGTGCACGTGTGTCTCTTCTGCAGCTCTGACTTCACGTGGGCAAGTGCCTCAGTGTCAGCAGTGGCAAAGACCAAGTCATCGACGTACACGAGGATGTAGAACGGCGGCAGTGAAGTGTCGGTGCGCAGAAACAGCGACGGTCAACTGTCGAAGGCGCAAACCCAAGAGCCGCAAGTGTAGTCCTCAGTGTGTCGTGCCACTCACGAGGCGCCTGGCGGAGACTGTAGACTGGCCGCCGAAGGCTCCACTGGGTACCAGGAGGAAATGACCCAGTGAAGCCAGGTGGGCGGCGCAGCTAGATCTCCTCGTGCAGACTGCCCTGTAAGAACGATGTGCTGAAGTCAAGAGAGTGAAGCTCGTAGTCACACTGAGCGGCAACGTGCAGCAGCACCCGAAGAGTGGTCATCTTCGGGGTGGGGGAGAAGGTCTGGAAGAAGTCGACTCCCTCTCGCTGACTGAAGCCTCGAGCAACGTACCGAGCCTTGAAGACAGGCGGAGAACCTGGCGGCCGCTTCACCCTGAAAATCTACATGCCATCGACGATGTTCGCCCCAGGAGGGGGAACCTCATCGACGTAAGTGCCTGTGGACTTCCAGGATGCCATCTCTGCGTCCATGGCTGTCTGCCACTAAGAGGAGTAGGGACCCGCGATCGCCTCAGCGTAAGAGCGCGGGGTCGGGATGTCTGGTGCATCCGGGTCTCCCTCAGGGGCAAGCAGCATGGCCACGAGATGAGGCGCAGCGGCCGCAAGACACTCAAGGTCCTCGTGTCTGTCCTCAAGGACGTCCGTACCAAGAGCACACTCACCCTCGACGGACGGAGGACAGACAGACTCAGACTCAGCAACAAGACTAGCAGCGTAGTCTAGACGACAGGCAGCAGCAAAGTCAACAAGCTCAGCGACCAAGGCAGACGCAGCAGCAGACTCAAACGACGGGTCAGTGACAATAGTGGCTAACAGACGCGTGACAGTAGGGTGAGCAGCACGAACCAGGTCAGACTCAGGGTCCGCAACGTCAGGCAGAGAAGACGCAGGAGGAGACGGCAGGGGAACGCGCAGAGGAACAGAGGAAGGACGAAGGGACATGAAGAGCGTGCCGGGGACTGGAGGAGGACGCTCACGAGGAGCACAACGACCAGTGCGACCGGTGCGAGCAGGCGAGACAGGACGGGACGCAGGCTCGCGACGCTCAGTAAGACCTCCTGCCTGCTCAGTGTAAGGAGAAGGAGCAGGCAGTGGGGAGCCTGGCTGTAACGGGAGGCCAGTAGAAGACGGGAGGCTAAGAACCTGGTGAAGCACAGTGCCAGGTGGCGGCAGAGACGACGGTGACGGCGGAGAGAAGAACAGCCGCTGCGCAGCAGTGCCACCAGCACCAATAGCTGTAGCGCCTCCAGCAGCTCCAGAACCTCCAGCGCCAGCACCTCCAGCTCCAGCGCCACCAGCAGCAGCACCCCCAGAACCGGCACCTCCAGCTCTAGTGTCTCCAGCCTCAACACCTCCAGTAGCAGCACCCCCAGAACCGACACCTCCAGCTCCAGGGTCGACAGCACTAGCTCCAGGGGCACCAGCCTCAGAACCTCCAGCAGGAGGCAGCACCACCAGCTCCAGCAGCTCCAGTACCTCCAGTACGAGCACCTCCGGGACTGGCGGCTCCAGCACCTCCAGCAAACACAGTCCAGGCACCACTCCCAGCTCCAGTGTCAGCAGCTCCAACAGCACCTCCTGCGGCAGGGTCAGCAGTACCACTAACTCCAGGGTCCTCAGACCCTGCTGCTCCAGCGTCACCTGCTCCTCGCTCACCAGCTGCAGTGAAGTGAGCAGAAGCTCCACCAATGGCAGAGCCCCGAGCTCCAGGAGTGCGACCCTGACGGCGAGCGTACCACTCGTGTAGCTGCTGTGGGGAGAGAGGCTCACGCCGACGAGTGTGACTACGCAGGCGGCCACTCCACGGAGACAGCTCACCTGCAGTCTCAAACCCCTCAGGCTCAGTACCCCCAGACTCAGCACCCCCAGACCCAGTATCCCCAGGCTCCTCACGCTCAGGCTCTGCACCCCCAGGCTCCGCACCCCGAGGCTCAGCACCCCCAGGCTCCGCACGCTCAGGCTCAGCACCCCTAGGCTTAGTACTCTCAGGCTCAGCACCCCCAGGCTCCGCACCCCCAGGCTCAGCACCCCCAGGCTCCGCACCCCCAAGCTCAGCACCCCCAGCCGGACTACCCCCAGTAGGGCGTGAATCACCAGTGACCTCAACAGGCTCAGGCAAGGGAGGGTCTACCTGAGACATACCTGAAGGAGCAGGACCTAGAGGGGGAAGGGGGTCTACCTGGGGAGGACCTGGAGCGAGAAATAGCGGCAGGGGGGGGGAGAGGGGCAGTGCGGTAGGGAAAGAGACGGTAGAAGGGGACCGACTCGTCAAAGGTGACGTCCTAAGACGCAAAGACACGGCGCGAGGCGGGGTCGTAAAACTGCCAGCCAGGCGCGTCAGGAGGAAAGCCAAGGAAGACACAGGGAATGGCGCGAGCAGAGAGCTTGTCCGCGTTGAGATTGCGGACAAAGGCACGAGCACCCCAGACCCGGAAACGTGACGCATCGCCAACCTCCCCCGTCCAACGTAGTGTGGGCGAGGTCTCCGGCAAGGAGACACGGAGCCAGAGGTTGAGCTGATGCGCGGCGTACCGGACCGCAAACGACCACAGAAAATGGGGGGCAGCCGCATGGATCATGGAGGTACGAGCGACCTCCATGACTAAGCTAATGCGGCGCTCAGCAACCCCATTCTGCTGCGGGGAGGCCGGAAGCGTGAACGACTGGAGGATGCCCTCCTCCTCATAGAAGGCTCGCAAGAGGTCGGAGGTGAACTCACCACCTCTGTCAAAGTGCAGATTAACGCAGGACAGGAAAGTCCGAGTGGAACCGCTCGCGGAGCTGGAGACGAACAGCGCAGATCCAAGGGATCAAAACAGCAGGGACATCCCCCTTGCGCTGCAAGGGGAAGACCGTGGTGTAACGCATGTAGTCGTCGACGACCAGCAGGAAGTACTGCTCGCGGCCCTGCCCCTGGACGCGGGCGGGGCCCCACACGTCCAGGTGGAGAGTCTGCAGTGGAGCCTCTGTGGAAGGGAACGAGGAGGAGTGAGGAGCGGCGTGCTGCCGCCCCTCGACGCAAGGAATGCAGGGCGGCGCAGGCGAGGGAGGGAGGGCAGGCAGAGACCTGGGAAGACCAGAGACCAGGGAGCGAGAGTGCATGCCATGAAGGTAGGGCAGGGAGGGGTGACCAAGGCGGTGGTGCCAAAGGAGAGTCTGGTGCGACAGGCGGCGACACTCACACTGGGTAGCTACCTGAGCAAACGCGTACAGCTGAAAAGACAAAGGGGTGTAGCGCGACACAGCGGTGAGGGTGTACAAACTGGGCCCAGGCGCACGTGTGAACGTGGCCAGGTGGCGGCCGGTCCGAGAGCACGTGCAGTGCGTCACCCGCTGTCCTCCAGGAGTAAAGGTGTCAACCCAGTGATCCTGAAGGACGGCGGTGCTCACCAGGTTCGTAGAGAACGAGGGGATGTGAAGACCTGACAGCTCACCAGACGGGACCGCCGGGCACGGAAGCACAGTAGTGGACCGTGCAAGCACTGGGCCCCCAGAGGGGTCAGCCAGTGAGACAGGGACAGGTGCAGGGAGGGGAGTGACTGTCGCGAAAGAAACAGCTAGAAGCACCAGAGTCGAGTGTAAAAGTGTGCAAGGCCTGAGTCGACGCAGTACCAGAGAGAGCAGACTCACTAGCACCTAGGGCTGCAGTCTCTATACCTGGGTCAGGCGGCATACACAAGTAGCAGTCACTGCATTCATGGCAGCAAGAATCGCATCATAGTCAAGATCAAAGATAGGTACGCCACGCCTAAGCAGGTCTGACCAAGGGGGAAACTCAGTAGCGTCAGGAAACATGGCGCGCCTGGCGTCGCTAAGCCAAGAGAAGCAGCGAGACTCAGTGTGAAAGCCGTTGCATGGGCGACCAGCGCGGAGACTCATGCGAATGATATAGGGGCAGCGAACAGGACCCCCAGACGCCCCACGCTGAGCGTACCAGTCACGAAGCTGTTGAGTCGTGGGGGTCTCACGCTGACGCTGCTGCTGCTGCTGCTGCCCCTGGCCACCACTGGAGCTCCCCTTCTAGCCGGTCCCACTCCAGCCCCTTCCACCGCTGCCACCACCGCTCCCCCCTCCCCCACTACCGTCGCTGCCACCTCCACCGCCCTCGGTACCACCACCGCCCCACCCACTACCTCCACCCCCACCACCACCCCCGCCACCTCCACCTCCCCTGCCGCCCCCTCCACCGCCACCTCCTCCACCCCTGCCGCCCTTGCCCTTGGCGCCGCGGCGCTTCCCACTAGGAGCGGAAGCAGCTCCGACCTCCTTAGCACCAAGGAAGTCGACGGCAGCAGCAGCAGAGGCGTAGGAGGGGGCAAGAGGGGAGGGGGAGCACCCCTCAAAGAGGGGAGTGCGAGGAGTGCCACGAGCAGCACCTACAGCGAGGATGTTCTTTTCTGCTGCTAGGAGCTGCTGCTCGAAGTCGGCTAGAGTGAGAGTGGTAGGGTCTTTGGCGAGAAAGTGGTCCGTGACTGAACGAAGAGTGTCGGGGAGACGGGTGACAAGGAAGTAGAGGGTAAAGTACATCGGGGGGGGGGGGGGGGGGGGGGGGGGGGGGGGGGTTCTTTGAGAGGAACTCGTCTGGAAGGGTGGCACGGAAGCGAGCGTCACTAGCGCGGAGGTGAGAGATGAGGTCCTCAGCGGTGGCAAAAGAGGACAGGTCGGGGAACAGGTAGGGCAGGATGAGACGGCCCAGGGCTGCAGTGGTTGGGGAAGAGTAGCGCGCAACTACAGCGTCATACAGTGCCTTAGCAGTCTTGTGCTGGCTAAAATGCGCGCGCTCAGTGATCGGCAGATGATTGCGAATAGCGAGGTGCGCAGCTGCATCGCGAGTCTGCCACTATGAGCGTTCGAGAGCGGCAGTAGTGTCAGAAGGAGCAACGGAGGAGCCAGTCGCGTGATCGAACAGAGAAACACCGTCTTTGGCATCAGTCACAAGAAACAGTTGCAGGTCATCGAGCAAAGTGGCAAATTCTATCGGGCGACCGTCAGGCTCAAACGCAAGGACGTTGAGCGTCGCCATAATTGCAGCGCAGGCAAGGGCAGCTCGCTGGCGGCAAAGAGCAGGGCGCGGGCTGCAGGGCAAAGAGCAGGCCGGGAAAAACTGCGCGCGGGGCTGCAGAGGTGGCGCACGAGTGGCTAGGGCGGCGCGCAGGGCAGTCGCGGGCAGCGTGCAGGCTGCTGGGGCGGCGCGCAAGCGGGTAAGGCGGTGCGCGGGGCAGAAGGGGGCAATGCGCAGGCTGTTGGAGCGGGGCGCGAGCGGCTGGGGCGGCACGCAGGGCAACCGCGAGCTGCGCGCGGGCTGCCGGGGCAGTGCGCGAGCAGCGCAGGCGACACGCGGGGCAGCAGCGGGCTGCGCGCGATCTGTCGAGGCGCGGCGCGAGCAGCTAGGGCAGCGCGCGGGGCAGCAGCGGGCTGCGCGCGAGCTGCCGAGGCGCGGCGCGAGCAGCGAGGGCGACGCGCGAGGCAGCAGAGGGCGGTGCGCGGGGATTTAGGGCTGCGCGCGGGGCAGCAGCAAACAGCGCACGGGCTGCAGGACGGCGTGCGCAGCGCAGCACGTCACAGACTAGGCAAAGGCAAGGCACAGTCATAGTCACAGTCACAGTCACAATCACAATCAAGACGTGGGGTAGCGGTAGGTGGGCCCGGAAAAAACGGTCCTACGGACCTACTGCTCTGAGACCATGTCGGAATGACAGACAGGAATGAATGAACTAGCAGAAGGTTGGGTACAAGTATGAAACCCTAAAGGGGCTATACCCCATATTGGCTACCCCACTACAGCCTACATATATATCACATATATATAATTTGACATATTACATACACTTTCTATGTTTAAGTTTATTCGTTTATTGATTTTCTTATCTTCCTCACAATGCTCACGATGTCACGATGCTCACGATGTCACGATGTCACGATGCTCACGATGTCACGATGTCACGATGCTCACGATGTCACGATGTCACGATGCTCACGATGTCACGATGTCACGATGTCACGATGCTCACGATAGTCACGATGCTCACGATAGTCACGATGCTCCCGATGTCACGATGCCACGATGTAACGATGCTATGCTCACGATGTCACGATGTCACAATAATCACGACAGTCACGATAGTCACAATGCTTACGATAGTCACAATGCTCACGATGCTCACAATGGTCACGATGCTCACGATGTTCATGATATTAGTACATTCATTAGGAAAATTAGAAGCTAGATTGTTCAATGAACAGTAATACTATAACTAGATTGTTCTAAAGGTTGTAAAGATATTTTAATTTCTCCTCAACAATATAAGATAATAAAACATTAAACGCAATAGCGCAACGACGCTACGGCGCAACGCAGCAACGACGCATGGCGGAAACCATAATTTAGAAACTAGATTGTTTAATGCGCGAGAGCGTGGGTGCGTGAGAGCGCGAGTGCGGGAGAGCGCGACAACACGAATGTGCGAGTGCGCGACTACGCGAGTGCGCAACTGCGCGACTGCGCGAGCGCGCGACTACGCGAGTGCGGAACTACGCGAGAGCGCGACTGCGCGATACCGCGACTACGCAAGAGCACGACTGCGCGGAGCGCGAGAGCGCGAGTGCGCTAATGCACGAGCGCGCGAGTGCGCGAGCGCGAGACAGCGCGAGAGCGCGAGTGCGTGACTGCGCGAGTGCGCGACTGCGCGAGTGTGCGAGTGCGTAACAGCGCGAGTGCACGATAGCGTGAGCGGGCAAGTGCGCGACTGCGCGAGTGCAAAACTGCGCGCATGCGCGACAGCGCGGAGCGCGAAAGCTCGAGTGCACGAGAGCGCGAGTGCGCGAGTGCGCGAGCGCGCAAGTGCGCGAGTGCGTGAGAGCGCGACAGCGCGAATGCGCGACTGCGCGAGAGCCCGATAGCGCAAGTGCGCGAATGCGTGACAGCGCGAGTGCGCGAGTGCGCGACAGCGCGAGTGCGTAACAGCGCGAGTGCGCGACGGCGCGAGCGTGCAAGTGCGCGACTAAGCGTGCACGACTACGCGAGTGCGGGAATGCGCGATTGTGCGACTGCGCGAGAGCGCGTCTGCGCGGAGCGCGAGAGCTCGAGTGCACGAGAGTGCGAGTGTGCTAGTGCGCGAGTGCGCGGGAGCGCGATAGCGCGAATGCGTGATTGCGTGAGAACGCGACTGCGCGAGTGCGCGACTGCACAAGCACAAGAGCGCGAGTGCACGAGAGTGCGAGAGTGCGAGTGCGCTTGTGCGCGAGTGCGCGAGAGTGCGAGTGAACGAGAGCAGGAGCGCGATTGCGCTAGTGCGCGAGTGCGCGACAGTGCGAGAGCACGAGCGCGCAAGTGCGCGACAGCGCGAGTGCGCGAGAGCGCGCACGACGCAACAGTGCAACGGTTTAACGGCGCAAGGTATTGTTTCCTAGACACAATGTTTGTGCCTAGTCAAGATGTGTTTGAATATGCTTATAAAATTTCATTGAACAATCTAGTTTCTAAATTACCAGTTTAAATAATTCTAAAGGATCTTTTCAGATTGTGTAAATTTATAGAAAGTTGTTTGATTATTACATACTCTTTCTATGTTCTTGTTCGTTGTTTCTTTCTATGTTGTTGTTTCTATGTTTTTGTTTTATGTTGTTTGTGTTTGTTGTTTCTTTTATTTTCTTATCTTGCTCACGATGCTCACGATGTCACGATGCTCACGATGTCACGATGCTCACGATGTCACGATGCTCACGATGTCACGATGTCACGATGCTCACAATAGTCACGATGCTCACGATGTTTTGCTGTTGCGGTTCGATACAGTGATGACTTGGGCAACCGCTCAATAACGAGTCAGTTGTGTGTCCTTGCTGTCGCGCTGTATTTGTCGAGTCAAAGGTCAGCGACCTTTGACCTTCGCGTAACCTCCGGCTGTTACCATTTTGTCAACCTCCTCGGTTGACTCATTGATGTTCCGTTGTAGTTCGCTTCTTTACGGTTCGGTGTTTGCCCTGTCCAGTCAGCAGCATGCAGTATTCGAACTTCTGCCTTCCAAGTTTCTTGGTCAAATAGTCGGCTGCCATCTCGGATGTAGGGCAGTATGCCAGCTCAAGTCTCCCCTTCTCGATTTCGTCCTTTACGAAGAAATATCGCAGGGCAATATGCTTTGTCCTGTTTGCGAACCCATTCTTGTTGGCGATGCGAATTGCTGATTGATTGTCGCAGAACAGGGAGAAGCTGGGTAACTCAGCCAGCTTCGCGTCTTCCAGTAGTTCGCGAAGATACAAGCCTTCCTTCGTGGCTGAGCAGAGTGCGATAGATTCTGCTTTGGCTGAAGAGAGAGCGATTAGTTCCTGCTTGCTCGACTGCCATGAGATAGGCCCGATAGGCTCGAAGCGGTAGATGTAGCCGGTGCGTGAGCGCCTGTTGCTGGAGTCGCCGGCGTGGTCAGCGTCGACGTAGCTGATTAACTTAGGTGGCGTGGTTCCGGTCTTGTGATAAGTTAGGCCGATCGTCGGGGTGCTGACGAGGTAGTGAAGTGCGCGGTCGAGCTCCGCCATGTGCTCTGCTTCGGGTTTCTTGAGGTAGGTAGCGAGCTGGCTTGCCGAATACGATAGGTCTGGTCGGCAGGTGACAGAGGTTTCCTTGGAGTTTCCGGCGGTGTAGCGGTATGGCGTGGAGATGATAGTTGGTGAAAGTCCGAAGCGTTTGGCGATGGTGTCGGCGTATTTTGCGGCGCTGAGGTAGATTGCGTTCTCCTCCTCTTGGATGTTGAGGCTGAGGTATTGCGTCACGGTAGACGAGACCGTGAGCGTGAGGTCTTGTTGCAGCTCCCCTTCGAACCAGGTTGTAACGTCATCGGTTGAGCCGATGTAGAGTAGATCATCTACGTAGACGATCAGCAAAATGTAGTCGGTGCCCTTTGTGAGTCGGTACATGCCCTGGTCGTGCGGTAGCTGGCGGAATCCGATGCGGATGAGTCGGGCGTGTAGGTACTGCTGCCACAGTCTTGGCGCCTGTTTGATGCCATACAGGGACTTCAACAGTTGACACACTTTGTTAGGGTCTGGGTTAGTGCCGCGTGGCTATTCGACGAAGATTTCTGCATCGACGGGCGCGTAGAGAAAAGCGTTAGCGACGTCGATTTGCCGAAGTTTCTTCCGCTTCATGGCGGCGATCGCGAAGAGAATTTGCAGTGAAGTGTGCTGGCTAACCGGCGCGAACGTTTCGGTGAAGTCCCGTCCGTGCTCCTGGTCGAATCCACGTACGACCCAGCGCGCCCTAAACTTGTTGATGGTGCCGTCTGCTTTGGTTTTCACACGGAAAACCCATTTTCCGGTGAGTACCGTTTTGTTGCGTGCCACTCCGATGGGAACAACCTTCCAAGTATTCCGTTCTTCCAATGCCTTCAATTCTTTGTCCATGGCTTCGCGCCATTTTTCCCTGATCTCCCCCCCAGAGCCTGCTGAACTGTGGCAGGCTCCTTAGGCGGTGCTGCTCCGTGGACCGCGGTGACAAGTCCCAGTATCTGCAGTCCACTCTGTGAGAGTCGGGGGAGATTTCTGTCCTCGGGATAAGCTGCTTCGTCGCCTTCTTCCGGATCAGGTACGAAGTTGGGTCCTCTGCTTCGTTGGTGTTGACTTGTGCGGGTGTAACGTAACCAATATCGGCGAGGTCGGAGTAGACTTCGGCGTTGATACTTTTGCGAGGATTTTCGTCGTCCCCCGTCTGTTCGGAAGCTTTTCAGTTTTACTCCTGACTCTCGTTCTGCCGCTGGGAGCCAGGCGACGAAGGCTTCGAAGGACATGTTGCGGCTAGGGAGATTGAAGTGCCAGATGTAGCGTGTGGCGGCGGCTTCGGAAATCTTCCCGTGGGCTCGAAGAAGGGCGCGGGTGGAGCGCCAATGAGGACCAAGTCCAGCGATGATGACAGTGACGAAGGCTTCTTCTGATATTGCTCCTCCGCATCGAAGGAGTCTGTCGCGCAGTCAGCGGTAGCGGCTGATATACGCCATTCCCTTTTCGCCTGGTTTCATTTCTACTGTTGTCAGTTGTGCCATTAACCGACTCTGATTGACACTGTCTGTTGCTTGATACAGGTTCTTCAGGTGGCTGTACGCGAGCTCGGCGGAGTTGCCGTATCCTCGATAAGACCGAATGTTATGCTGCTTGTTCGGCGAGATGTTTCGTAGCAGGATCGTGTACGCCATTAACAACTGGTACGTGTATTGCTGCTTGTCGTACTGCGTCCCGTGTGTTGGATATGGCAGGGACCCGTCGAAGTATCCGAGAATCTGCGCGCCTTCCATTATCAGCTCGAATTCGAAGGTGTTGAGATAAGCGGTAGTCTTAGGAGCCATAGCTAGGAGAGTCCTAGCTAGGCAAGAGAGTTTAGGCGAAAGAGGGGGGTTGCACTAGCAAGAATGGGGATACAAATAGCAAACCCTAGAAGGGTTGTACTCGCTACAGAGCACCCCACTACAGGCTAGAGCATAATATTCTGACACACCCCCATAGCCAAAGTGGGGTGTAATCAGCAGAGCAAGCAAAGCAGTACAAGCTCAGGGTGGATCACAATGTCACCACACATTCTGAGCACAAGTTTAAGAAGCAATAGTTTAAAGTTCACAATTATGAGCAAAGCTAGTGGTAGTCACAACGGGGAAGTGAGGAGGAGGAGACGACGAGAGGAGAGTAGATGGGAGGCGACGACTGAAGCTGCAGTCACACGGGCAACAGACGGCTCTGGTGCGACACAGTGGCTACCGGGAGTGAGTGCCCCGGAGTACAGGAGTAACAGGCTCCGCGGCTAAGACGAGCAGCAGGAGCAAGGGACCCATAGGCGACGGTGAAACCGGCTCTCTGAGCTACCGGGAGTGAGTGCCCCGGAGTACAGGCGCTGCGTACGACACGACGGCAACCTCCCCTCAACCTCCCCCAACAGTCCCACATCCCTCGACACACACCCGCTGCTACACCGCTAGCTCCACTCCCCCTTCACCCCCCCTTAGTACCACTCCGACGGCTCCAACAGGTCCACCCCCCTCAGCGGCAGCTGCAGCACAGGGAGACGGAGGAGGAGGAGGAGCAGGGAACGGCACACAGAAGCTGCACCCCCATACCCCCCAACCCCAAACCCTAATCCAGGAGAACGGGCAGAAGGAGGGGTGGGGCGCCTTCAGAAGCACGGGGGACAGCGGGGAGGACAGGGGCAGCGAAGAACGGGGCGCCCACGGGCCTGGCACAGCCTCCCGAACCGCGCGCAGGCGGTCCGAGCCGCGCGCGGGACTGGCGCAGCCCGTACGGGCCGCGCGCGTGCCTGGCGCAGCCCGTACGGGCCGCGCGCGGGCCTGGCGCAGCCCGTACGGGCCGCGCGCGGGCCTGGCGCAGCCCGTACGGGCCGCGCGCGGGCCTGGCGCAGCCCGTACGGGCCGCGCGCCGGTTGTACAAGCCGCGTGCAGGCCACGACGGGCGACGGGGGGCGACGCGCGGGTCCCCGTCGCCCGTCGCAGCGCCTCCCGGGGGCGACGTGCCGAGTGACGGGGCAGGAACCCGTCGCGCGCCTCGGGGCACACGGCGGGCAGAGAACCGCCGCGCGCCTCGGGGCGCACGGCGGGCAGAAAACCGCCGCGCGCCTCGGGGCGCACGGCGGGCTGAAAACCCTAGTTTCGACGCCGCGCACCACGGGGCGCGCGGCGGACAGGGAGTAGCAGTAGCAGCGGAAGCAGTGAAGTGGGCCCACAGGCCAGGAACGTTAAGCTCTGATACCATGTTGAGATAAGCGGTAGTCTTAGGAGCCATAGCTAGGAGAGTCCTAGCTAGGCAAGAGAGTTTAGGCGAAAGAGGGGGGTTGCACTAGCAAGAATGGGGATACAAATAGCAAACCCTAGAAGGGTTGTACTCGCTACAGAGCACCCCACTACAGGCTAGAGCATAATATTCTGACAGAAGGACCACGTATAGAAGTCGTTTCCGTCGAAGGGTGTCGATGTTTGTAGTTTTAACACGTGCGCGAATTGCGACTGTATCTGAATCGCATCTAACGTCTTCTCTTGTCCAGGCGCAGGTTGATTCGGCATGAAGCTGGTGGAGCCACGTTGAGGCTCGTACGGCGCAAAGGTAGGCTGCTGTTGGTTTCCCCGTGCGTATGATGAGCCATCGAGGCTCATAGGTGTAACTCCGTCGTTGTTGTTGTTGTTGCTTGATTGCACAAGTGCTCCGTGCTGGTGTTGCTCGTAAAAGGCCATAAAGGAGAAAAATTTCTCCATCATACTTGGGTCGAAGCCTGTCGACTGGTTTGCAGTTGTTTCCGTAGACTCGGCAGCTGGTCTTGTTGCCGTTCCTCCCTCTGTTTGCAAGCCAGAGGCTGGAGGTGGAGTAGGAGTAGTGCCGGTGTTACCACCAGAGATGTCCTTGTGTGTAGCCATATCTTCAGATGTTGTAGGAATTTAAACAAGGTTGGAGTTCCCCTTAACTGCTCTCATACCATGTTGGGTTGAGAAAAGCCCTTAGGATCTTTGCAAGGGTAGAACTCTAGGTAAAAACAATCTGTTGCGGAAGCGTTTTAATGATAAAGGTTGAACCACCTTGCGCTGGTATGTGAGGGCAAAGTGAATTGATTGAAACAAGGAGATACAAGGTTTTTATAAGAGTACAAGGCATATGAAGAGATATAGCCAATAACCGTTTTGCTGTTGCGGTTCGATACAGTGACGACTCAAGCAACCGCTCAATAACGAGTCAGTTGTGTGTCCTTGCTGTCGCGCTGTATTTGTCAAGTCAAAGGTCAGCGACCTTTGACCTTCGCGTAACCTCCGGCTGTTACCATTTTGTCAACCTCCTCGGTTGACTCGTCGATGTTCCGTTGTAGTTCGCTTCTTTACGGTTCGGTGTTTCGACACATCAGAAGCACTTTAAATTACTTGTTTCCAACACGTGAGAGCGCGCACGGCGCAACAGTGCAACGGTATAACGGCGCAAGGTATCGTTTCCTAGACACAATGTTTGTGCCTAGTCAAGATGTGTTTGAATATGTTTATAAGATCTCATTGAACAATCTAGTTTCTAAATTACTGGTTTAAATAATTCTAAAGGATATTTTCAGATTGTGTAAATGTACAGAAAGTTGTTTGATTATTACATACACCTTCTATGTTTTAGTTTATTCGTTTTATTAATATTCTTATCTTGCTCACGATGTCACGATGCTCACAATGTCACGATGTCACAATACTCACGATGTCACGATGTCACGATGCTCACGATGTCACGATAACACGATGCTCACGATAGTCACGATGCTCATGATAACACAATGTCACGATGTCAAATTTATAGAAAGTTGTTTGATTATTACATACACTTTCTATGTTTTAGTTTATTCGTTTTATTAATTTTCTTATCTTGCTCACGATGCTCACGATCTCATGATGCTCACGATGTCACGATGCTCACGATGTCAGGATGTCACGATGTCACGATGTCACGATGCTCACGATGTCATGATGTCTCGATGCTCACGATAGTCACGATGTCACGATGTCACGATGCTCACGATGTCACGATGTCACGATGCTCACGATGTCACGATGTAACGACGCTATGCTCACAGCCAACAACACCTGAAACCGGTAATACCAGGATTTCCGCTAGCCTGGCGGCATGTAGCATTAACACCGTCAATCACGAGCGGCCAGTCACAGCACCTGCTGCAAGACACAGGGAGCCCCCAAGGGCTGGGAAAGAGCCGGTAGAGGAGCCAGTAGTTGTGCGTGCTCCTGTAGAAGCTCATCATCAGTCAGACTCTGATTCAGATATGTGAATTGTTTTATTACTATGCTTTTACTAAACTGCATGATCATCTTAAAAGTTTAAGGTAACTCTGACAGTTCAGACAAAAAAAGATGTGTTTGTCTGAATTTTCAGCCTCAAATTTTGAGGCAACTCTGACAGACAGAGTTCCAGAAGGGGTGTACCCTGTTCGATCAGAGTGCCTCAAAACGAATCTAGGGGCATGTTGATGGCTGTTCGAATCTAGCTAGGATTTTAATTTCGTTATAGCTGCTTTCCACCAAGCGCTACCCGTGCTGTAGGCACATAGGAACGAGAAAAGCAGGATTTTGGAGTCGTAGTGTTTTTCTGCTGCCTTTACTGGCAAGAGCGTAACGTAGCGACACATCAGCATAGTCCATGTCTTATGCACACACAACTAAAATTCGTGCGACTGCCTTTATCATAAGCGCGAGCAACGCCATTGTGAGGAGAAGCCACCGTACCCGCCTGCACAAAATCCTCTGAATCGACTCAAACAAACACCCTCCGTACGGACACCTTTCCCGCATCAGCCCTCCGCGCCGACACTTTCCGCGCATCAACCCTCCGCGCCGACACCTTCCGCGCATCAACCCTCCGCGCCGACACCTTCCGCGCATCAACCCTCCGCGCCGACACCTTCCGCGCATCAACCCTCCCTGCCGATACCTTTCGCGCATCAACCATCCGCGCCGACACCTTCCGCGCATCAACCTTCCGACACCGTTCTCGCGGAATCACCGCCAAATTGACATTCTTACCCTTCTCATCTGCATCGGCATCACCTCCCCCATAGCCATCTCCAAATCCACATCCTTCTCCTTCTTCTCCTCCTCCACCTGCTCCTCCCCTAGTAGCCCACCATGAATCAGTCGCGTCGCAAGTCGGCGTTCCGCATCGAGCTGTTTCGGCCAGGGCTCTTGCTATGATTTAGCCTCGTCTGAAAAACCAAAATCCAGAACTCGTTTCGTCTGACGTTCAGACGGGCAATTTTTTTTTGTCTGATTTTTCAGATAAATGGTGGAGCTTTGTCTGATTTTCCAGACTATTCATTTTGCATGGTCTGA
Source organism: Closterium sp. Yama58-4 (assembly GCA_947470075.1). NCBI lineage: Eukaryota > Viridiplantae > Streptophyta > Zygnematophyceae > Desmidiales > Closteriaceae > Closterium > Closterium sp. Yama58-4. Next base: position 138,695 of record CANIUD010000187.1, on the reverse strand, counting down.
TTAAGCTAGTACACTTGTCGATCATTATCTCATGCTTTTGAAGTTAATCAGTAACGCCGCTGACGCGGCGCTGACAACCCGCTAGCTGACGAGCGTGTGTCAAAATGGGCGGCAAGAGGGCCTGTGGGTGATTTTTCTTGCAAGTGGCATGAGGGACGATTCGAAGGACTAACAGGCTGGTGGGCGGAGCGATCCGAAGGAAAGGGGGGGCTGGGCAGGGAGGTGACAGACGGGGAAGGGGACCGGGCTCGGAGAGGGGACCTGGGGGGGGAGGAGGGGGAGTAGGGTTGGCTGGACTGTGCCTGGAAGAGGAGCGAGGGGTTTGAAGGGGGGATTTATCTGGTAAGGGAGCGAGGGATTGGGGGGGGGGCGTGGGGGAAGAGGGGGTGCAGTGTCAGACGAAAAGATCCTCGCTATCTGAAATTTCAGATGAAGTATAACACTTGCTCTGAAAAACCAGACGAAAAAAAAGCCCTAGTCTTATGGATCAGACGAAATAAAAAGCGTCGCCTTAGAAATCAGATGAAAGCAAAAATCAAGGTCTGAAAATGAGACCATCAGACCAATTCGGTCTGATAACGAGGGCCCTGGTTTCGGCACAAGGTGGAGATGGACCCGCGATACGCGGAGAAGACGTGGGGCATTCTCAAGGACGTCATCCACCAGATCTACAACCATAACGCCTCAGGGCTCAACTTCGAGGAGCTTTACCGGTACGCCCTTTGTCCTTGTACCGGTACGCCCTCCTTCGTTCTAGCGGTGCCTCCTCTCCTCCTTGCTTCCTCGCTCGGCGTGCAGCATTCTCGAGGACGCCAGTCACCGCATCCACAACCACAACGCCTCGGGGTTCAGCTTCTAACAGCTCTACCGGTACACGCTCGCTTCCTCCCCGCCTCCCTGCGTACTTGTCTCTTTACCTTCTTGTCTCTGAAGATTTGCCCTTCCAAGAGTTATTCCGGCCGGTACGTGCGGCCTCAGCGTCAAAAGGCTCTACTGGTACGTGCCTCCCTCTTCTCGAGATGCCTCCTTGCTCCCTTGCTCCCTCCCTCAACTTGCGGCGTTCTCGAGGACGCCAGACACCGCATCTACAACCACAACACCATTGGCCTCAGCTTCGAGGAGCTCCATCAGTACGTTTCTCCCTTTTCCCTACCTCCCTGTCTATTTACTTTTGAAAATACGCCATTTGAAAAGTTTTACACGTCTCCTTCCTCCCTGCCTCCCTGCATTTTTTCTTCTGATTTTTACCCTTCCAAGAGCTACCGGAACATGCTTCCCCCCTACAAGGTGCGCCACAAACGTCCTAGCTAGCCATGTACTCTAAGGGGTACATTCCCTTATTCAAATTCAAACCCAACCGTGCGGCGCGTACAGTTACGAAACTGTTCTCGCCTTTTTCTCGCCCCTGCAGCTGCCCGATGTTGTCTGCTCGACGGTCCAGATGCACTCCAACAGTCTGCGCCGCTTCGAGTCAATTCTGAATCTTCGACTCCGACTCCGATACTGTGTGCCTTGTTAGCTATTGTCAGGAGTGCACAGTGTTTCTTCTTAATTTATCATTCGTAACAACATTCAGCAAGAACAAGTTCTTCAGGGAGAGCCATGTCGGAGAGCTTCCGTTGGGTGTCATATTGCTGGTTTTAGATCACATCAGATGCTATAGGACTTCTCAAGTTTACAATGTTAGCCTTCACCACATCCTCGCCACTGCATCCAGCGCTTTGAGCAACATCAAGCCTCCTTCACCTCCTACTCTTGAAGCAAACAAACCCCCTTGACATTAGGGGGGCTGTCATGAGAGCTTGTTCACAGGTCATGCATCGAAGTTCGGCCAGGTTATTGGCGGTTCAACTTGGTGAATATTTAGAACCTCTCAAAATTGCACAGCATCGTGCTCAACCGTTTCTATGCAGCATTGACACTTCTTTGCAGCACATCAAGGTCACATCCTTTCATCGGTAAAAGTCAGCCATGGCGTCTGCTTCACATCACGTGTGCTATTCCCAGCATCACGGCAAGCACGTAGCGAGTTCTTACCTCCTTGTTATTGCTGCTCCCTTTCCTATCATAACCGTCGCGCATCGGCAAGACGAAACAATGAAAGCGGAGTGAAAACTGCATCCATGAAAGCAAGTCCAAGGCTGTACAAATATTACTAGGACTTCGGCTTCGACCTTTGATATAGTCGAGTAGGAACGAAAAGGAGGGGTCGGAGGTCTTGTTTCCGTGGTTTTTGGGCTGCGTAGCAACCCTATACAATTGGTTTCACTTTTCGGGAAAGTGACGTGAACAGTGATTTTCCTCCAAGATTTATGGAAGAAAACACTGTTCACGTAAGTTACCCTACAAGTAAAACCAACTGTATCCAATCATCCATAATCGTCGATAAGTACGGCGAATGGAATAATTGGACAATCTCTTCGCACGAATGACGATACAGGTGTGCACATAAACATTTACAAATTTGACGATGCGAAAGCACATGCATGGGCAAAAAAACAAAAACAAAACAAAACAAAACAAAACGAAACAAAACGAAACAAAACAAAAAAATAAAGGATGAAAAAAATCTAGTGAACGGTAGCTAAGTGACTGACTGCTATGTATTTGCCACGTCAATTTACCACGTGTCGAACCACATTCCTTCTCATTTCCTAGTTTGCTTTGACTGAACCTATATAACATGAGTTGCCAAAACGATGTACTATGAACGCGTAAGTGTTTATTCCGTGATGCATACCGTATTTACCGGACTAATACATCCCCGGGATTAATCCTACCCCGGGTAAAAAACAGGGGTGTATTTATTATCTGGGTGTAAATTTATTAGACCCGGAGGTTAATCTTATGTGTCATCTTACTTTCTAAACTATGCGTTATACATCGCGACTTCTCTTTTCGAGTATCGCGTCAGGGGCAAATTTTGACCACGCGCTGGCGCAAGATTTATGTGTGGTCGAAAGGCTGACGTTTGCTGGAATCTTGGAATTCCTTGATTTCGGCCTTCCTACAGCTCAGTTCGATACTAAAGCGGCTACAAGAAGGGGGGTCTTAAGTGGCTTTGTTACAAAAAAGGGGGTTTATTGTCAAACATATGTGCTGCATACTGTCTAGGCTGTAGTGGGGTAGCCCATATGGGGTACAACCCAAATTAGGGTTTACTACTTGTACTCCTGCATGCTGCTAGTTCACTCATTCCTGCCTGTTCATTCTGACATGGTATCAGAGCAGGTCCTTTGCTAGGACCGCTCCTAGGGCCCACCGCTACCTACCTACCTACCTACCTATCGTGCGCCCTCGTGCGCCTCTCACTACCGAGCGCCCTCGTGCGCCTTCGCGCCCTCGTGCGCCCCTACCTACCGCGCGCCCTCGTGCGCCTTAGCGCCCTCGTGCGCCTCTACCTACCGCGCGCCCTCGTGCGCCCTCGTGCGCCTCTACCTACCGCGCGCACGCAGCCCGCTAGCCACCCGCGCGCGGCTCGTTTTTAACGCGCGCGACTCGCTAGCCGCCCGTGCGCGGCCGATTTTTCGCGCGCGCGCCTCGCTAGCCGCCCGCGCGCGGCCGATTCTTCGCGCGCGTGACCCGCTAGCCGCCCGCGCGCGATCCCTCAGCCGCCCCTTCGCGGCTTCGACTTCGTCTGCAGCAGCTGCCGCCACCGAACCTGCAGCAGCAGCCGCCGCCGACCTGCAGCAGCTGCCGCCGCCGAGCCTGCAGCAGCAGCCGCCGCCGACCTGCAGCAGCAGCCGCCGCTCGACCTGCAGCAGCTGCCGCCGCCGAGCCTGCAGCAGCAGCCGCCGCTCGACCTGCAGCAGCTGCCGCCGCCGAGCTTGCAGCAGCAGCCGCCGCTCGACCTGCAGCAGCTGCAGCAGCCGAGCCTGCAGCAGCAGCCGCCGCCGAGCCTACAGCAGCGGCCGCCGCCGACCCTGCAGCAGCAGCCGCCGCTCGACCTGCAGCAGCTGCCGCCGCCGAGCCTGCAGCAGCAGCCGCCGCTCGACCTGCAGCAGCTGCCGCCGCCGAGCTTGCAGCAGCAGCCGCCGCTCGACCTGCAGCAGCTGCAGCAGCCGAGCCTGCAGCAGCAGCCGCCACCGACCCTGCAGCAGCAGCCGCCGCCGAGCCTACAGCAGCGGCCGCCGCCGACCCTGCAGCAGCAGCCGCCGCTCGACCTGCAGCAGCTGCCGCCGCCGAGCCTACAGCAGCGGCCGCCACAGACCCTGCAGCAGCTGCCGCGGAGCTCCCTGCTACGACCTGGCCCCGCCCCGCTGTTGCAGCGGCCACGCTGTCGCCACTGTCTTGCGCCCGCCGCACCAACCACTGGTGAGCTTTGCCGTGCTAGCACTGCTACCGTTACTGCTGCTGCTACTGCCTTTACTGCTCCTGCTGTTGCTGCCGCTACTGCTGCTGCTCCTGACGTGGCCAGATGCAGCTCCAGCAGGCTCGTGAGTGGTACGCCGGCTTGGGCAGTCGGGGTGGCCGTAGTGGTAGTCGCTCTGGAGTGCGTCGTTCGGGAGCCTCTGGTAGTAGACCGGTGCAGCAGACGTGCCCTCTTCTGCTCCAGCAGGCTCGTGAGTGGTACGCCGGTTTGGGCAGTCGGGGTGGCCGGCGTGGTAGTCGCTCTGGCGTGCGTCGTTCGGGAGCCCCTGGTAGTGGACAGGTGCAGCAGCCGTGCCCTCTTCTGGTCCAGCAGGCTCGTGAGTGGTACGCCGGTTTGAGCAGTCGGGGTGGCCGTAGTGGTAGTCGCTCTGGCGTCCGTCGTTCGGGAGCCTCAGGTAGTGGACAGGTGCAGCAGCCGTGCCCTCTTCTGCTCCAGCAGGCTCGTGAGTGGTACGCAGGTTTGAGCAGTCGGGGTGGCCGTAGTGGTAGTCGCTCTGTGAGTGAGGCAGCCGCTCTCGGTGCCAGTACGTCTGTTGCCCTCGGTGCAGGTGAGGCTACCACTCCCGGTACTCGCGTGTCTGCTACTCCAGGTGCTGGTGAGCCTACTACTCTAGGTGCTAGTGCGTCTGCTGCTCCAGGTGCTCGCGTGTCTGCTACCCCAGGTGATGGTGAGGCTGCTGCCCTAGGTGCTAGTGCGTCTGTGCCCCCTGGTACTGAGTCGACTGCAGCACTGCACACCTTCACCCTGGACTCAGGTGCTTCTCGCTCTTTCTTTCGTGACCGCACTGTCCTTGAGCCACTCGCTCGGCCAGTTGCTGTCTCCCTTGCTGACCCCTCTGGGGGTCCGGTCATTGCGACCTCCTCCACTGTCCTTCCTTGTCCTGCGGTCCCGTCCGGCACGCTGTCAGGTCTCTACCTCCCCTCGTTCTCTACGAACTTGGTGGCGGGTTGTGCGCTCCAGGACTCGGGTGTTCACCAGTTCACCCCTGCCTACGAGCGCGTGACACACTGCACGTGTGCTCGGACGGGTCGCCACCTGGCTACTTTCACTCGAGAGCCGGGGTCGGACCTGTACACACTGACCACTGAGTCCCCTCAGGTAGCTGCGTCTGCGTCTACGTCTGCGTCTGCGTCAGGTCAGCTGTCCGCCCCCTGCTCGTGTCGCTCTCTGGCGCATGAGACTGTCCTTTGGCACCACCGCCTTGGTCACCCGTCTGTGCAGCGCCTTCGGGCCATGCACAAACGGGACCTTGTCTCTGGTCTTCCCAGGGTGCTCCCTCCCCTTCCCGACTCACCTGCTCCTCCCTGTCTTCCCTGTGTCGAGGGGCGGCAGCGCGCCGCTCCTCACTCCTCCTCCTTTCCCCCGACGACTGCTCCTTTGCAGACACTCCACATGGACGTGTGGGGCCCAGCCCGCGTCCGTGGTCAGGGTCAGGAGAGGTACTTCCTGATTGTTGTTGACGACTTCTCGCGCTACACCACGGTCTTCCCCTTGCGCACCAAGGGTGACGTTCCTGATGTCTTGATCCCTTGGATCCGCAGATCTCGTCTCCAGCTTAGTGAGCGTTTCCGCTCCGACTTCCCTGTCCTGCGTCTGCACTCTGACAGAGGTGGAGAGTTTTCCTCTGGCCTCTTGGAGGCCTTCTGTCAGCAGGAGGGCATTGAGCAGTCGTTCACGCTTCCGGCCTCTCCACAGCAGAATGGGGTTGCTTCCGGCCGCATTGGCTTGGTCATGGAGGTCGCTCGTACCTCCTTGGTTCATGCGGCTGCCCCCCACTTTCTGTGGCCGTTTGCAGTCCGATACGCTGCGCATCAGCTCAACCTCTGGCCCCGTGTCTCCTTGCCCGAGACTTCTCCGACACTGCGTTGGACGGGAGAGGCTGGCGATGCATCGCGTTTTCGGGTCTGGGGATCCCGAGCTTTTGTCCGCGACACGTCCGCGGACAAGCTCTCCCGTCGCGCTGTCCCCTGCGTCTTCCTTGGCTTTGTCCCGGACGCCCCTGGTTGGCAGTTCTACCACCCCACCTCGCGGCGTGTCCTGGCCTCTCAGGACGTCACTTTTGACGAGTCCGTCCCCTACTACCGCCTCTTCCCCTACCGCACTGCCCCGCTCCCCCCCCGCCTCTCTTCCTCGCTCCAGGTGCTGAGGTACCAGACCCCCTCCCCCCTCAGGGTGCCGCTCCCTCAGGTGTGTCCCAGGTAGACCCGGGTGAGCCTGTCGAGGTAGCTGTTGACTCTCGTCCTGCGTCTAGGGGTGCTGAGCCTGGGGGTGCTGAGTCTGGGGGTGCTGAGCCTGGGGGTGTTGAGCCTGGAGGTGCGGAGCCTGGGGGTGTTGAGCCTGGAGGTGCGGACCCTGGAGGTGTGGAGCCTGGAGGTGCTGAGCCTGGGGGTGCGGAGTCTGGGGGTACTGAGACTGAGCGTGCTACACCTGGAGGAGCCCTCTCCTCCCAGCAGCTGCAGGAGAGGTACCTCGAGTACTGCCGCCTCCGGAGAGGTGCTGCTGGAGCTCGTCCCGGTACTTCCCCTCCTACCCAGGAGCTCCCCCCCATTCAGAAAATCCGAGAGTGGTACACGCGACGCTGCAGTCTTCGGAGTGGTGCTCCGGGTGCTGCGGACCCTGGGGGTGGCACTGCTGCTGGTGCTGAGGACCCGGGCTTTGGAGCTGCTGCTGGTGCTGAGGACCCGAGCGGTGGCGCTGCTGCTGGTGCTGAGGACCCGAGTGGTGGAGCTGCTGCTGGTGCTGAGGACCCGAGCGGTGGCGCTGCTGCTGGTGCTGAGGACCCGAGTGGTGGAGCTGCTGCTGGTGCTGAGGACCCGGGCGTTGGAGCTACTGCTGGAGCTGAGGACCCGGGAGTTGGAGCTGCTGCTGGTACTGAGGACCCTGCCGCTGGTGTCTCTGCTGGTTCTGGAGACGCTGCGCGGCCGCGACCGTACTTCGTTCCGCTCCTTCAGCAGGTTCTTGGTCAGACTCCTCCTCCTTGTCCTCCTCCCTCCGTAGAGTGTCCTCCGCCTGTCCAGTCGCAGTCACAGTTACCGCCTGCCTCGCCTCTTCCTCGTCCCTCTCCTTACACTGGTCCCACCGGAGGCCTTTCAGAGCGTCGTGAGCCTGCGTCTCGTCCTGCGTCGCCTGTTCGTACTGCTCGCACTGGTCGTCGTGTCCCACGTGAGCGTCCTCCTCCTGTCCCTGGCACTCACTACATGACTCTGCGTCCCTCCACTGCTCCTCAGCGTGTCCCTCTGCCGTCTCCTCCTGCGTCCTCTCTACCTACTCTTCCTGACCCGGAGTCTGACTCCCGTCGTGCTGCCAGTCCCACTGTCACGCGTCTTCTCGCCACAGTTGTCACTGACCCTACTTTTGAGTCCGCCGCTGCGTCTGCTCTGGTCGCTGAGTTGGTTGACTTTGCTGCTCGCTGTCGCCTAGACTACGCTGCTAGCCTTGTTGCTGAGTCTGAGTCTGAGTCTGCCTGTCCTCCGTCCGTCGGGGGTGAGTGTGCTCTTGGCACGAACGTCCTTGAGGACAGACAGGAGGAGTTCCAGTGCTTTGCTGCTGCTTTGCCCCACCTCGTGTCCATGCTAGTTGCCCCTGAGGGAGACCCGGATGCACCAGACATCCCGACCCCGCGCACTTACGCTGAGGCGATGGCGGGTCCCTACTCCTCTCAGTGGCAGACAGCCATGGACGCAGAGATGGCTTCCTGGAAGTCCACACGCACCTACGTCGACGAGGTTCCCCCACCTGGGGCGAACATCGTCAGTGGCATGTGGATTTTCAGGGTGAAGCGGCCGCCGGGTTCTCCGCCTGTCTTCAAGGCGCGTTACGTGGCTCGAGGCTTCAGTCAGCGAGAGGGAGTAGACTTCTTTCAGACCTTCTCCCCCACCCCGAAGATGACTACTCTTCGGGTGCTGCTGCACATAGCCGCTCACCGCGACTACGAGCTTCACTCACTTGACTTCAGCACTGCTTTCTTGCAGGGCAGCCTGCACGAGGAGATCTGGCTGCGCCGCCCCCCTGGCTTCACTGGGTCGTTTCCTCCTGGTACCCAGTGGAGGCTTCAGCGGCCGGTCTACGGTCTCCGCCAGGCGCCACGTGAGTGGCACGACACACTGAGGACTACACTTGCGGCTCTTGGGTTCGCGCCTTCTACTGCTGACCCGTCGCTGTTCCTGCGCACCGACACTTCGCTTCCGCCGTTCTACATCCTCGTGTACGTCGACGACTTGATCTTTGCCACTGCTGACACTGCAGGACTCGCCTACGTGAAGTCGGAGCTGCAGAGGAGACACACGTGCACAGACCTGGGTGAGCTGACAAGCTATCTTGGCTTGCGGATCACCCGGGACAGAGCACGGCGCACCATCACCCTGACTCAGTCACACATGGTGCAGCAGGTCCTTCAACGCTTCCGCTTCACGTACTCCTCGCCTCAGTCCACTCCTCTGCCTACCGGTCACTCGCTCTCAGCTCTGCCTTCGGATGAGTCCGTAGAGCCGAGTGGCCCGTATCCAGAGCTTGTGGGCTGCCTCATGTACCTGATGACCTGCACTCGACCTGACCTTGCATACCCTCTTAGCATCCTTGCACGCTATGTCGCTCCTGGCCGTCACAGGAAGGAGCACATGGATGCCGCTAAGAGGGTGTTGCACTACTTGTGCAGTACATCGGGCATGGGGCTAGTGCTTGGAGGGCGAGACCGAGTTGTGCTCACTGGACACTCAGACGCTTCTTGGGCGGACGACCAGGCTACTCAGCGGTCGTCTCAGGGTTACACCTTCAGCCTTGGCTCTGGCTCAGTTTCTTGGCGTTCCACACGCTCTTCGTCTGTTCTCAGCTCCAGTTGTGAGGCTGAGATCTACGCCACAGCCATGGCGGCCCAGGAGCTTCGCTGGCTGACCTACCTGCTAACCGACTTGGGAGAGAGGCCTCGTTCTCCTCCAGTGCTGTACGTCGACAACAAGGCTGCCATTGCCTTGTGTGAGGAGCACAGACTGGAGCACCGAACGAAGCACATCGCCCTGCGGTACTTCCTGGCTAGAGAGCTACAGCAGCGTGGTCAGCTTTGTCTGCGTTACGTGGCCACTGAGGCCAACACTGCTGATGTGTTCACCAAGGCGCTCCAGCCTTGTGACCATCAGCGCTTTTGTACTCTTTTGGGCCTTGTGCCTACTGGACCTCACTTGCTCACTTCTTGACTTTGCTTGTACTGTGATCTCTATATATATATATACCTGCATGTTTACTCTTTCTAGGTTGTGATCACTGTATCTCTTGCTCTGCTATAAACCTGCATGTGAACTGGTCTTGTGACCGCTTGCTTGTGCTCGGAATTTGTGTGGAATCCTCGAGATCCACCCTGAGCTTGCTTTGCTTTGCTTTGACTGGTCTTGTGACCCTGTGGTTGTCTCCCACTGTGCCTATGGGGGTGTGTCAAACATATGTGCTGCATACTGTCTAGGCTGTAGTGGGGTAGCCCATATGGGGTACAACCCAAATTAGGGTTTACTACTTGTACTCCTGCATGCTGCTAGTTCACTCATTCCTGCCTGTTCATTCTGACATTTATTACGAAAGTGGAGATATCATTAGACCCGCCCCCATTTAACGACCCGGGGGGCTATAATTTTGGGGGGGCTATTAGTGGGGTAGTTACGGTATGCCTGACGATGTTATGCGTAGACGAAGTAAATGCAAAATGCATAATTATAATGCATATGCTAATGTGGTAGTGAAATGAATGCATAGCATTGACCCAGACCCTATGCTACCGCATCCCCTGCCTAGCATGGGGGGGAGCTCAATAGCATAGTTCCTGAGTCATCCAACTGTCACATGAAACAACACAATCTGTGTGACAAAAAAAAAAGGTCAATTCCATCAAATCCAGTTCAAATGGACACACTCACTGAGTGCGCAAAGAACCTTCTCGGAAATGATAGTTTGATCCCAATTTTTTAAAACCCACAGACATGTGTTATTAATGCAATGGAAACATGAATAAAAGCACATACACACACAACACAACGCATACACATGATGATACACATTCACACATACGCGCACGCACGAAATGAACTCACAAAGCATATTAGCCGCAGATGAAATAAAACCCTAAATCACCAAGACATGATGTATCCTATACCGTAAGTCACACGCAATATCCGTCTACTTCTCGTATTGAGCTCGACTGCCTGGGGGGTAAGACAAAGCTGGGTTGAGGAAGGGAAGGCAAATGGGAAATAACAAGGCATAATGGGAGGAAAAGGGACACACGTGCATTATTTTTTTATTGTCTTATAGTTGATACAACACCAATTAAAAACAGAAATACATGACGATTTGAAAGCGAGAACTTTTGACATCATTCGAAAAAAAGAACAGAAGTAGAAGCAATAGTCAAGAAGTCTCAACGAACCATCAAATACCACAACTACGAGTAGACAGATTACAACAAGAACTACCAATGTAAAACTCTCATCAAGGAGGAACAAAAGAGAAGAGAGAATGAATGAAATTATAACAAGGGAACAAAATATTGAAGAAATTGAGACTATGAAAGAACGAACTGAGAAAGAAAATGAAATGAAAAGTAGCGAAAGCGAAAGAAAGGCTTAAAGAAGTGGCTTTCACAAGACAATGAAGCAACAACCTTTGAAAAAAGTGTCAGAATGTGATGTTTGTCTAGCCTGCAGTGGGGTACTCTATAGCGAGTACAACCCGAATTAGGGTTTGCTATATGTACTCAACTGCCTGCTAGTGAAAACCTCTCTTTCCTGTTCTAGTTTGTGCCTGCTATTTTGACATGCTATCAGAGCAGGTCGACCCTCCTGGGTCGATCCTGTGAGTGGTCCCACCCGATGCTTCCGCTGCTGTTCTGCCTATCGTACGCCCTGGGCGCGCGATGTCTGCTGCCTGCCGTGCGCTCAGGGCGCGCGGTGCTTTTTTCTTCCCGCCGCGCGCTCGGGGCGCGCGGCGGTTTTCTGCCCCGTCGACCCGCGGGTCCCCCCCACCCCCCGTCGGCGGTCGCGTCGCCCCCCCGGGAGCCCGTCGCGTCGCCCCGCTGGCCCGCGCGTCGCCCCCGCTACCCCGTCGCGACGCCCTGGGGAGCCGCGCGCGACCCCGCTGCAACGTCGCGACGCCCTCGGGAGCCGCGCGAGACCACCCGCTGCCCCGTCGCGACGCCCTGGGGAGCCGCGCGCGGCCCCCCGCTGCCCCGTCGCGACGCCCTGGGGAGCCGCGCGCGGCCACCTTGCTGCCCCGTCGAGGCGCCCTGGGGAGCCGCCCTCCCCCGAGCTACTGCCCGCACACCGCCCCCCTTCTGCTGCCTGTGTTAGGGTTTGGGGGTGGCGAGTATGGGGGTGAAGAGTGTGTGCGCCGTCCCCTGCTCCTCCTCCGTCTCCCACTGCTGCAGCTGCCGCTGAGGGGGGTGGATGTGTGGGAGCCGTCGGAGTGGTACTAGGGGGGTGGCGTGTGAGCAGTGCTAGAGGTACAGCAAGGGGTGTGTGAAAGGGGTGTGGGACAGTTGGGGGAGGTTGACCGGAGGTAGCCGTTGTGACGTCAGCAGCGCCAGTAGTCCGGGGGTTGAGTACTCCGGTAGCCCAGCGAGCCTGCTGCGCCAGCCGCCCGTGGGTCCGTTGCTCCTGCAGCTTAGTGCGGAGCCAGTTACTCCTGTAGTCCGGAGGTTGAGTGCTCCGGTAGCCACCGTGCGCGCCGTTCCTGTTGCCCGTGTGTCTGCGGCTTCACCCGACGCCTCCTATCTCCACTCCTCTCACAGTCCCTCCTCCTCACTTGCCCTCTGTGACTGCCTCTAGCTTTGCTTGTCTATGTGAACCTACTCTATGACTGCTTGCTGTGTTGATTGTACCCCACTTTGACTATGGGGGTGTGTCAGAATGTGATGTTTGTCTAGCCTACAGTGGGGTACTCTATAGCGAGTACAGCCCGAATTAGGGTTTGCTATACGTACTCAACTGCATGCTAGTGAAAACCTCTCTTTCTTGTTTCTAGTTTGTGCCTGCTATTTTGACCAAAAGGAATGAAAGAAACGCAGGTACTAAGTATACGCAACTTGAAAGTTGCGTATATTTCAAATAGGAGGTAAAGAGGAAGAGGAAATATAAGCAAGTACGCAGGTACTAAATATACGCAACGCATGAAGTAAAGAGGAAGCAGAGATAACCTAAGGAAGAACTAAAAGTGATACTAAATCAAATAACATAAAATATGCCATAGTAGAGAATATATGACGGTAGGAAACGAATGTAGGAAACGAAAGCGGAAGCAGAAAGCTGAAGAAGAAAACGGAAGCAGCTAGCTCAAGAAGTAAACTCGCATACCCTGTCACTCTCCCGCATTCTTTATCACGTAGTATTTTCACTTACGAACTATTAACTACTCTCTCACCCTCTTTCACAATCTAAACTCACCAAGTTCTGACGACATGCTCGTGCCTTTCGTTGCTGCTGCCGCCGCGTATAAAGCGCATGACGCTGAGGGTGGCGCAATCACCTCTAGCGCGCCCGGCACCAGCAAAACGAAGCCAGCGCGATTTGCACCAGCAGCAGCAAAACGACGTTAGAAGATAAAGAAGGAAGAATGAAGGAGAGAGACGGACAAGGGACTGAGCGAGAGATAGAAGCAAAGGAAACTAGAATAAGCAACAAAATCGAGGTAGACAAAACGTAGACAGAGAGGATGATAATAGAAGAAGGTAGTTACACGTAATTTTGGTAAGAAAGGGCGTCTAAATCTACACAAATACCTCCTACAAAGCTTACCTCTAGATCTAGAGTGGCGCGAGTGGCGTGAGGACCTCTAGGTGGCGTGACTGGCGTGAGCAGCGGGACTAGATCGAGAACCATGAGAACTTGGAAGAGCCAGGTAAAAGAGTTTCTCGAAACCCTAGGAAAGGATTTTTCAAAATAACGTCGATACATATAACACGATACCACAGTTAATCAGAGGATTTGATGTAGTGGTTTCGACCTTCCAACATATGCCAAAGGTTGGCATTTAAGTCTCTAAAAAGTGGTGGAAAGGTGAGATTCGCTTTTGCTATTTCTTTTAGATTTGTAACACCAGATTCTTGTTGTTCTTCATGTAAGACTATCTACATTTAGTTTGATTTCCTTTTTTACCACAACACAAAGCATATAAGTATCTAGCATGAAATTGATTGAATATGGAGAATTAAACTAAAAAGGCTTCAGTAATACTCATCAATATTGTTGTCTCGTGCATTTCATACAATTTGAAAATGTAAATTGATAATGTAATTCTGGAAACCGCACAACGCTACGCAACCCTAAGACGATTTGGTCGCCTCTTGTTTATCTTATATTGTCTTTACAACCTTTAAAACTATCTAGTTATAGTATTACTGTTCATTGAACAATTCGGCTTCTAATTTTCCTAATGAATCTACTAATATCGTGAGCATCGTGACCATTGTGAGCATCGTGAGCATCATGACTATCGTGAGCATCGTGACATCGTGACATCATGAGCATAGCATCGTGACATCGTGACATCGTGAGCATCGTGAGCATCGTGACTGTCGTTAGCATCGTGACATCGTGAGCATCGTGACATCGTGACATCGTGAGCATCGTGACATCGTGACATCGTGAGCATCGTTCAATGAGATCTTATAATCATATTCAAACACATCTTGACTAGGCACAAACATTGTGTCTAGGAAACGATACCTTGCGCCGTTATACCGTTGCACTGTTGCGCCGTGCGCGCTCTCGCGCACTCGCGCACTTGCGCTCTCGCGCACTCGCGCTCTCGCGCAGTCGCGCACTCGCGCAGTCCCGCACTCTCGCAGTCGCACAGTTGCTCAGTCGCGCACTTGCGCGCTCGCGCCGTCGCGCACTCGCGCTGTTACGTGTCAGAAGTCTAGCCAGGAATGGATGAACTATCAGGAAGATGGGTACAAATAGAAACCCTAACATTGGGATGTACCCCATATTGGCTACCCCACTACAGCCTACAGACTATACTACAGCATACATATATATATAGTTTGACACACCCCCATAGGCAAAGTGGGGGAGAGCAAGGGGTCACAAGACTAGTCAAGAAAAGCAAAGCAAGCTCAGGGTGGATCACAACGTCACCACACACTGAGCACAAGCAAAGGGCCACAAGGCCAGTCCACATGCAGAGGTATCTATGCAACACGAATAGCACAGTGATCACCACCTAGCAAGAGCAAGCATGCAGGTATATGTATATAGATCACAGTACAAGCAAAGCCTACAGCAAGTGTGGAAACGTAGGTACAAGGCCTAACAAAGTACAAAAGCGCTGATGATCACCAGACGGAAGTGCCTTGGTGAATATATCAGCAGTGTTGGCCCGAGTGGCCACGTGAGCAAGACGAAGCTGACCTCGCTGCTGCAACTCTCGAGCCAGGAAGTAACGCAGAGCGATGTGCTTTGTTCTGTGCTCCAGTCTGTGCTCCTGACACAAGGCCTTGTTGTCGACGTACAGAACTGGAGGAGAATGAGGCCGCTCTCCCAAATCATTCAGCAGGTAGGTGAGCAAGCGTAACTCCTGTGCAGCCATGGCTATGGCGTAGATCTCAGCCTCACAACTGGAGCTGAGAACAGAAGACGAGCGTGTAGACCGCCAAGAAACAGAGCCAGAGCCAAGGCTGAAGGTGTAACCCTGTGACGACCGCTGCGTAGCCTGGTCGTCAACCCAAGACGCGTCAGAGTGTCCAGTGAGGACAACGTCACCCCGTCCTCCAAGCACGAGCCCCATGCCTGATGTACTGCACAGGTAGCGCAGTACCCTCTTAGCAGCATCCATGTGCACCTTTCGGTGCCTACCAGGAGCCACGTAGCGAGCCAAAAGGCCAAGAGGGTACGCAAGGTCAGGTCGAGTGCAGGTCATCAGGTACATGAGGCAGCCCACTAGCTCTGGGTAAGGACCACTCGGCTCTACGGACTCGTCCAAAGGTGGAGCTGAGAGCGAGTGACCTATAGCCAGAGGAGTGGACTGTGGGGAGGACCAGGTGAAGCCGAAGCGCTGAAGGACCTGCTGCACCATGTGTGACTGAGTCAGTGTGATGGTGCGGCGTGCTCTGTCCCGGGTGATCTGCAAGCCAAGGTAGCTGCGCAGCTCACCCAGGTCTGTGCACGTGTGTCTCTTCTGCAGCTCTGACTTCACCAGGGCGAGAGCCTCAGTTTCAGCAGTGGCAAAGACCAAGTCGTCGACGTACACGAGGATGTAGAACGGCGGCAGCGAAGTGTCGGTGCGCAGAAACAGCGACGGGTCAGCAGTCGAAGGAGCAAACCCAAGAGCCGCAAGTGTCGTCCTCAGTATGTCGTGCCACTCACGAGGCGCCTGGCGGAGACCGTAGACTGGCCGCCGGAGGCTCCACTGGGTACCAGGTGGGAACGACCCAGTGAAGCAAGGTGGGCGGCGCAGCCAGATCTCCTCGTGCAGGCTGCCCTGTAAGAAGGCTGTGCTGAAGTCAAGAGAGTGAAGCTCGTAGTCACGCTGAGCGGCAACGTGCAGCAGCAACCGAAGAGTGGTCATCTTCGGGGTGGGGGAGAAGGTCTGGAAGAAGTCAACTCCCTCTTGCTGACTGAAGCCTCGAGCAACGTAGCGAGCCTTGAAGACAGGCGGAGAACCCGGCGGCCGCTTCACCCTGAAAATCCACATGCCATCGACGATGTTCGCCCCGGGAGGGGGAACCTCATCGACGTAAGTGCCTGTGGACTTCCAGGATGCCATCTCTGCGTCCATGGCTGCCTGCCACTGAGAGGAGTACTCACCCGCGATCGCCTGAGATGAGGCGCAGCGGCTGCAAGGCACTCAAGGTCCTCGTGCCTGTCCTCAAGGACGTTCGTGCCAAGAGCACACTCACCCCCGACGGACGAAGGACAGACAGACTCAGACTCAGCAACAAGACTAGCAGCGTAGTCTAGATGACAGGCGGTTGCAAAGTCAACAAGCTCAGCGACCAGGGCAGACGCAGTAGCAGACTCAAACGACGGGTTAGTGACAACAGTGGCTAGCAGACGCGTGACAGTAGGGTGCTCAGCATGAAACCGGTCAGACTCAGGGTCCGGAACGTTAGGCAACGAAGACGCAGGAGGAGACGGCAGAGGAACACGCTGTGGAACAGAGGAAGGACGAAGTGCCATAATGTGCATGCAAGGGACAGGAGGAGGACGCTCACGACTAACACGACCAGTGCGACCAGTGCGACCAGTGCGACCAGTGCGAACAGGCGAGACAGGACGGGACGCAGGCTCGCGACAGTCAGTAAGACCTCCTGTCTGCTCAGTGTAAGGAGAGGGAGCAGGCAGGGGGGAGCCTGGCTGTAACGGTAGGCCAGTGGAAGACGGCAGGGTAAGAACCTGGCGAAGCACTGTGTCAGGAGGCGGCAGAGACGACGGTGACGGTGGAGAGAAGAACAGTCGCAGCAGTGCCACCAGCACCAGTAGCTCCAGTGCATCCAATAGCTCCAGAACCTCCAGCAGCTCCAGACCCTCCAGCGCCAGCTCCTCGAGCGCCAACACCACCAGCAGCCGCAGAACCGCTAGCGCCAGCACCGCCAGTACCAGCGTCACCAGCAGCAGCACCCCCAGAACCGGCAACTCCAGTCCCAGTGTCTCCAGCAGCAGCACCCCCAGACGCAGCACCTCCAGCCCCAGCAGCTCTAGTACCTCCAGTACGAGCACCTCCGGGTATAACGGCTCCAGCACCTCCAGCAGACAAAGTACCCGCAGTACTCCGAGCTCCAACGTCAGTAGCTCCAACAGCACCTCCTGCGGCAGGGTCAGCAGTACCACCAGATCCAGGGTCGCCAGGCCCAGCGGCTCCAGCGTCGTCGGCACCTCTCGCACCAGCCCCAGTACCCTCTGAACCGGCACCCCCAGCTCCAGGGACGTCAGCAGAAGCGCCTCCAGTGGCAGAGCCCCGAGCTCCAGCAGCGCGACCCTGACGGCGAGCGTACCACTCGTGCAGCTGTTGTGGGGAGAGAGGCGTATGCGGACGAAGGCGGCCACTCCAAGGAGACCGCGCACAAGCAGTCTTTGTACCCTCAGGTGCCGCACCCCAAGACTCAGCAACCCTAGGCTCCTTACACGCAGGCTCAGCACCCCCAGACTCAGCACCCCTAGGCTCCGCACGCTCAGGCTCAGCACCTCCCGACGCAGCACCCCCAGGCACAGCACCCCGAGCAGGACCACCCCCAGCAGGACCTGAGTCACCAGTGACCTCAACAGGCTCAGGCACAGACGGGTCTACCTGAGAAACACCTGAAGGAGCAGGACCTGGCGCGGGGAGGGGGTCTACCTGGGGAGGACCTGGAGCGAGAAAGAGCGGAGGGGGGGGGGGGGAGCGACAGTGCGGTAGGGAAAGAGTGGTAAAAGGGGACCGACTCGTCGAAGGTGACGTCCTGAGACGCAAAGACACGGCGCGAAGCGGGGTCGTAAAACTGCCAGACTCAGGCGCCGCAGGAGGAAAACCAAGGAAGACGCAGGGAATGGCGCGAGCGGAGAGCTTGTCCGTGGTGGTATCGCGGACAAAGGCACGAGCACCCCAGACTCGGAAGCGCGACGCATCGCCAACCTCCCCCGTCCACAGCAGTGTGGGCGAGGTCTCCGGTAAGGAGACACGGGGCCAGAGGTTGAGCTGATATGCGGCGTACCGGACCGCAAACAGCCACAGAAAATGGGGGGCAGCCGCATGGATCATGGAGGTACGAGCGACCTCCATGACTAAGCCAATGCGGCGCTCAGCAACCCCATTCTGCTGCGGAGAGGCCGGAAGCGTGAACGACTGGCGGATGCTGTGCTCCTCACAGAAAGCTCGCAGGAGGTCAAAGGTGAACTCACCACCTCTATCAGAGTGCAGACGCAGGACAGGAAAGTCCGACTGGAACCGCTCGCGGAGCTGGAGACGAACAGCGCGGATCCAGGGGATCAGAATACCAGGGACCTGACCCTTGCTGCGCAAGGGGAAGACCGTGGTGTAACGCGTGTAGTCGTCGACGACCAGCAGGAAGTACCGCTCGCGGCCCTGCCCCTGGACGCTGGCTGGGCCCCACACGTCTTGGTGGAGAGTCTTCAGTGGAGCCTCTATGGGAGGGAACGAGGAGGAGTGAGGAGTGGCGCGCTGCCGCCCCTCGACGCAAGGAATGCAGAGCGGCCCAGGCGAGGGTGGGAGAGCGGGCAGAGACCTGGGAAGACCAGAGACCAGGAGGCGAGAGTGCATGCCACGGAGGCGTGGTAGGGAGGGGTGACCAAGGCGGCAGCAAGCAGAGGCAGTTGGCACAGGCAGCAGGCAAAGGCAGCAGGCGCAGGCAGCAGGCAAGGGCGGCGCGCAAAGCAGCCGCAAGCTGCGCGTGGGCTGTCTGGGCGACGCGCTAGCAGCGCAGGCAGCGCGCAGGTGGGGCAGGCGGCTGCGGCAGTAGGGCTGGCGGCGCGCGGGGCTGCGGGGCAGCGTGACGGGCGGCGCGTGGGGTCGCGGGGATGCACGACGGGCAGCGCGGGAGGCGGCGCGAGGGGCCGCGGGGCAGCGCGACGGGCAGCGGCAGGGCGCGCGCGGGGCTGCAGGGCAGCGCGACGGGCGGCGCGAGGGGCTGCGCGGCAGTGCGACGGGTTGGCAAGGCGCGCGCGGGGCTGCGGGGCAGCGCAAATGGCAGCGGCAGGGCGCGCGCGGGGCTGCAGGGCAGCGGGACGGGCGGCGCGCGGGGCTGCGGGGCCGCGCGACAGGCAGAAAGGCAGGGTAGGGCAGGGCGCGGTGGAGGTGGCAATGGAGGGAGCGGTGGTGGAGGCGGCGGGGGTGGTGGAGGTGGTGGGGGTGGTCGTGGGGGTGGAGGAGGTGGGTGGGGCGGCGGTGGGACCGGGAGCGGTGGAGGAGGCAGCGGCAGTGGTGGGGGCGGAGGCAGCGGTGGTGGTGGCGGAGGCGGGGGCTGGAGTGCGGCCGGCCCGAAAGGGGGCTCTTGTGGTGACCAGGGGCAGCAGCAGCAGCCACAGCAGCAGCAGCAGCAGCAGCAGCGTCAGCGCCAGACCCCCACGTCTCAGCAGCTTCATGACTGGTACGCTCAGCGTGGGGCGTCTGGGGGTCCTGGTCGCTGCCCCTATGTCATTCGCGCTGGTCCCCCATGCAACGGTCTGCACACCGAGTACCGCTGCTTCGCTAGGCTTAGCGACGCCTGGCGCGCCAAGTTTCCTGATGCCACTGAGTTCCCCAACTGGGCAGACCTGCTTAGGCGTGGTGTTCCTATCTTTGATCTTGACTATGATGCAATCCTTGCTGCCATGTATGCATTGACTGTTAGTGCTGAGGGTGACTGCTACTTGTGTGTCCCGCCTGACCCAGTGTAGAGACTGCAGCCCTAGGTGCTAGTGAGTCTGCTCTCTCTAGTACTGCGCCTGCTGAGGCCTTGCACACCTTCACGCTTGACTCAGGTGCTTCCCGCTGTTTCTTTCGCGACAGCACCACAGTCACTCCCCTCCCTGCACCTGTCCTTGTCTCACTGGCTGACCCCTCTGGGGGCCCAGTGCTTGCACGGTCCAGTACTGTGCTCCCGTGTCCGGCGGTCCAGAACGGTGAGCTGTCAGGTCTCCACATCCCCTCGTTCTCTACGAACCTGGTGAGCAACGCCGTCCTTCAGGATCATTGGGTTGACACCTTTACTCCTGGAGGACAGCGTGTGGCGATCTGTACGTGCTCTAGGACTGGCCGCCACCTGGCCACGTTCACACGTGCGCCAGGGTCCAGTCTGTACACCCTCACCACTGTGTCGCGCTACACCCCTGTGTCTCCTCAGCTGTACGCGTCTGCTCAGGTAGCTACCCAGTGTGAGTCTCGCCGTCTGTCGCACCAGACTGTGCTCTGACACCATGTTGAAAGAACTTGCAGGAATGATTGGACTAGGTCAAAGTTGGGTACAAATATGAAACCCTAAAGGGGCTATACCCCATATTGGCTACCCCACTACAGCCTACACATATATATTACATATATAATTTGACAAAGCGCCCATGCGCTCGTGCGCCCATGCGCCCATGTGTGCATGCGCCCATGCGCCCATGCGCCAAGCCCAGGCGCCCACGCGCCCATGCGCCCATGCGCCCACGCGCCCATGCGCCCATGCGCCCACGCGCCCATGCGCCCAAGCGCCCTCACGCCCACGCGCCCACGCGCCCATGCGCCCATGCACCCACGCGCCCATGCGCCCATGCGCCCACGCGCCCATGCGCCCATGCGCCCATGCGCCCATCGCCCATGCGCCCACACGCCCACACGCTGACGCGCCGACGCGCCCACGCGCCCACGTGCCCACGCGCCCTCGTGCCCACGCGCCCATGCGCCCACGCGCTCATGCGCCCATGCGCCCATGCGCCCATGCGTCCATGCGCCCATGCCCCCATGCGCCCATGCGCTCATGCGCTCTCATGCACCCATGCGCTCATCCGCGCATGCGCCCATGCGCCCATGCGCCCATGCCCCCATGCGCCCATGCGCCCATGCGCTCCCATGTGCCCATGCGCCCATGCGGTTATCCGCGCATGTGCCCATGCGCCCATGCGGTTATCCGCGCATGTGCCCATTCGCCCATGCGCCCATGCGCCCTTGCGCCCATGCGCCCATACGCCCATGCGCGTCCATGCGCCCATGCGCGTCCATGCGCCCATGCGCCCATGCGCGCCCACACGCCCATGCGCCCACGCGGCCACGCACGCACGCACCCATGCGGCCACGCGGCCACGCGGCCACATGCCCACGAGCGCACTCGCCCACGCGCCCACGCTTCCACGCGCCCATGCGCCCATGCGCTCATACGCCCATGCGCCCATGCGCCCAAGCGCCTATGCGCCCATGCGCCCATGCGCCCATGTGTGCATGCGCCCATGCGCCCATGCTCCAAGCCCATTCGCCCATGCGCCCATGCGCCCATGCGCCTATGCGCCCATGTGCCCATGCGCCCATGCGCCCATGCGCGCCCATGCGCCCATGCGCCCATGCGCCCATGCGCCCATGCGCCCATACGCCCATGCGCCCATGCGCCCACGCGCCCAAGCGCCCACGCGCCCACGCGCCCACGCGCCCGCGCGCCCACGCCCATGTGCCCATGCGCCCACGCTCCCATGCACTGATGTGCCCATGCGCCAATGCGCGCATGCGCCCATGCGCCCATGCGCCCACGCGCCCACGCGCCCATGCGCCGATGCGCCGATGCGCCCACCGCCCATGTGCCCACGCGCCCATGCGCCCACGCGTTTACGCGCCCACGCGCCCATGCGGCCATCGCCCATGCGCCCACGCGCCCACGCGCCCATGCGCCCATGCGCCCAAGCGCCAATGCTCGCCCATGCGCCCATGCGCCCACGCTCGCCCATGCGCCCATGTTCGGCCATGTGCCCATGCTCGCCTGCGCCTATGCTAACCCATGCGCCCATGCGCCCATGCGCCCATGCGTTCATGCTCGCCTATCCGCCCATGCGCCCATGCGCCCATGCGCCCATACGCCCATGCGCCCATGCTCGCCCATGCGCCCATGCTCGCCCATGCGCCCATGCGCCCATGCGCCCATGCGCCCATGCTCGCCCATGAGCCCATGTGCCCATGCGACCATGCGCTCATGCACCCATGCGCCCATGCGACCATGCGCTCATGCACCCATGCGCCCATGCTCACCCATGCGCCCATGCTTGCCCATGCGCCCATGCGCCCATGCTCACCTAGGCGCCTATGCTCACCCATGCGTCCATGCGCTCATGCGCCCATGCGCCCATGCTCGCATGCACCCATACGCCCATGCTCGCCCATGCGCCCATGCGCGCCTATGCGCCCATGCGCCCATGCGCCCATGTGCCCATGCGCCCATGCGCCCACGCTCGCTCATGCGCCCATGTGCCCATGCGCCCATGCTCGCCCATACGCCCATGCGCCCATGCGCCCATGCTCGCCCATGCGCCCAAACGCCCATGCGCCCATGCGTCCATGCGCTCATGCGCCCATGCGCCCATGCTCGCACGCGCCCATTCGCCCATGCGCCCATGCGCCCACGCGCCCATGCGCCCACGCGGCCATGTGCCCATGCGCCCACGCGCCCGTGCGCCCATGCGCCCGTGCGCCCGTGCGCCTCTGCGCCCATGCGCTCATGCGCCCATGTGCTTATGCGGTCATGCTCGCCCATGCGCCCATGCTCGCCCATGCGCCCATGCTTGCCCATGCGCCCATGCACCCATGCGCCCATGCGCTCATGCGCCCATGCGCTCATGCGCCCATGCGCCCATGCTCGCATGCGGCCATGCGCCCATGCTCGCATGCGGCCATGCACCCATGCTCGCATGCGGCCATGCGCCCATGCTCGCATGCGGCCATGCGCCCATGCTCGCCCATGCGCGTATGCTCGCCCATGCGCCCATGCGCCCATGCTCGCCGAAGCGCCCATGCGCCCATGCGCCCATGTGCCCATGCTCGCCTGCGCCCATGCTCGCCCATGCGCCCATGCGCCTATGCGCCCATGCGCCCATGTGCCCATGCTCACCCATGCGCCCATGCGCCCATGCTCGCCAATGCGCCCATGCGCCCATGCGCCCATGCTCGCCCATGCGCCCATACGCCCATGCGCCCATGCGCCCATGCGTCCATGCGCTCATGCGTCCATGCGCCCATGCTCGCAGGCGCCCACGCGCCCATGCGCCCACGTGCCCATGCGCCCATGCGCCCATGCGCCCATGCGCCCACGCGCCCACGCGCCCACGCACCCACGCGCCCACGCGCCCATGCACCCATGCGCCCATGCGCCCGTGCGCCCATGCGCCCGTGCGCCCCTGCGCCCATGCGCCCATGCGCCCATGCGCTCATGCGGTCATGCTCGCCCATGCGCCCATGCGCCCATGCTCGCCCATGCGCCCATTCTTGCCCATGCGCCCATGCTCCCATGCGCCCATGCGCCCACGCGCCCACGCGCCCACGCACCCACGCGCCAACGCGCCCATGCACCCATGCACCCATGCGCCCGTGCGCCCATGCGCCCGTGCGCCCCTGCGCCCATGCGCCCATGCGCTCATGCGGTCATGCTCGCCCATGCGCCCATGCGCCCATGCTCGCCCATGCGCCCATGCTTGCCCATGCGCCCATGCTCCCATGCGCCCATGCGCCCATGCACTCATGCGGTCATGCTCGCCCATGCGCCCATGCTCGCCCATGCGCCCATGCTTGCCCATGCGCCCATGCGTCCATGCGCCCATGCGCTCATGCGCCCATGCGCCCATGCTCGCATGCGCCCATGCGCCCATGCTCGCCCATGCGCCCATGCTCGCCCATGTGCCCATGCGCGCCCATGCGCCCATGCGCCCATGCTCGCCCATGCGCCCATGCGCGCCCATGCTCGCCCATGCGCCCATGCGCCCATGCGCCCATGCACCCATGTGCCCATGCTCGCCTGCGCCCTTGGTCGCCCATGCGCCCATGCGCCTATGCGCCCATGCGCCTATGCGCCTATGCGCCCATGCGCCCATGCTCGCCCATGCACCCATGCGCCCATGCGCCCATGTGCCTTGCTCGCCCATGTTCCCATACGCCCATGCGCCCATGCGCCCATGCGTCCATGCGCCCATGTGCCCATGCGCCCATGCTCGCATGTTCGCCCATGCGCCCATGCGCCCATGCTTACACATACGCCCATGCGCCCATGCTCCCATGCGCTCATGCTCGCCCATGCGCCCATGCTCGCCCATGCGCCCATGCGCCCATACGCCCATACGCCCATGCGCCCATGCGCCTATGCGTCCATGCGCTCATGCGCCCATGCGCCCATGCGCCCATGCTCGCATGCGCCCATGCGCCTATTCGCCCACGCGCCCACGCGCCCATGCGCCCACGCGCCCATGCACCCACGCGCCCATGCGTCCACGCGCCCATGCGCCCATGCGCCCATGCTTTCCCATGCGCCCATGCTCGCCCATGCGCCCATGCTCGCCCATGCGCCCATGCTCGCCTATGCGCCGATGCGCCCATGCGCTCATGCGCCCATGCGCCCATGCTCGCATGCGCCTATGCGCCCATGCTCGCCCATCGGCGCCTGCGATGACGGCTCTATCTGAAGACAAATGGTTATGAAGCGCATGGATTCGTATTGGCATAGGGAAAAGCATCGAACGACCTGAATGTTGTTGCATATTTGGATGGCCCATGCTTTTTTATCCTACCGGAGCAATTTTAGCTTGGTTCGTGCACCTAGAAAAGTTCCGCGCTTGCGATGACTGCTTTGTCTGCCGACAAATGGTATGCCTAGAGAAAAGCATCGAACGACCTGAAAGTTGTTGGATATTCGGCTGGCCTATTTTCAAGTACACCTACCAAAGCAAATTCAGCTTGGTTCGTGCGCACAAAAAAAATCGGCGCCTGCGATGACGGCTGTGTCTGCCGACAAATGGTAACGAAGCGCATGGATCCCTATAGGCGTAGGGAAAAGCATCGAACGACCTGAATGTTGTTGCAGATTCAGGTGGCCCATGGTCAAATACACCTACGAAAGCAATTTCAGCTTTGTTCAGCTAGGTGCAGGCGCCGAACTTTTCTGTGCGCACGAACCAAGGTAGAATTGCCCTAGTAGGTGTATTTGAGCATGGGCCACCCGAATATGCAACAACATTCAGGTCGTTCGATGCTTTTCCCTACACCTATAGGGATCCATGCGCTTTGTTACCATTTGGCGGTAGACATAGCCGTCGCCGCAGGCGCCGACCTTTTTTGTGCCCACGAACCAAGCTGGAATTGCTCTGGTAGGTGTATTTGAGCATGGGCCACCCGAATATGCAACAACATTCAGGTTGTTCAATGCTTTTCCCTACGCCTATAGGGATCCATGCGCTTCGTTACCATTTTTCGGCAGACACAGCTGTTGTCGAAGACGCCGAACTTTTCTGTGCGCACGAACCAAGCTGGAATTGCTCTCTTATGTGTATTTGAGCATGGGCCACCCAAATATGCAACAACATTCAGGTCGTTCGATGCTTTTCCCTACGCCTATAGGGATCCATGCGTTTCGTTACCATTTGTCGGCGGGAAGAGCCGTCATCGCAGGCGCCGAACTTTTCTGTGCGCACGAACCAAGCTGGAATTGCTCTGGTAGGTGTATTTGAGCATGGGCCACCCGAATATGCAACTATATTCAGGTCATTCAATGCTTTTCCCTACGCCTATAGGGATCCATGCGCTTCGTTACCATTTGTCGGCAGACGCAGCTGTCATCGCAGGAGCCGAACTTTTCTGCACGCACGAACCAAGCTTGAATTGCTCTGGTATGTGTATGAAGCATGGGCCACCCGAATATGCAACAACATTCAGGTCGTTCGATGCTTTTCCCTACGCCTATAGGGATCCATGCGCTTCGTTACCATTTGTGGGCATACACAGCCGCCATTGCAGGCGCCTAACTTTTATGTGCGCACGAACCAAGTCTGAATTGCTCTAGTATGTGTATTTGAGCATGGGCCACCCGAATATGCAACAACACTCAGGTCGTTCGATGCTTTTCTCTACAACTAAAGGGATCCATGCACTTCGTTACGATTTGTCGGCAGACAGAGTCATCATCGCAGACGCCGAACTTTACTGTACATAAGAACCAAGCTGGAATTGCTCTGGTAGGTGTATTTGAGCATGGGCCACCCGAATGTGCAACAGCATTCTCGTCGTTCTTGAATGCTTTTCCCTACGCCTATAGGGATCCATGCGCTTCGTTACCATTTGTCGGCACACAGAGCTGTCATCACAGGCGCCGAACTTTTCTGTGCGCACGAACCAATATGGAATTTCTCTAGTAGGCGTATCTGCACATGGGCCACCCGAATATGCAACAACATTCAGGTTGTTCGATGCTTTTCCCTACGCCTATAGGGATCCATGCGCTTCGTTACCATTTGTCGGCAGACGCAGCCGTCATCGCAGGAGCCGAACTGTTCTGCACGCACGAACCAAGCTTGAATTGCTCTGGTATGTGTATGAAGCATGGGCCACCCGAATATGCAACAACATTCAGGTCGTTCGATGCTTTTCCCTACGCCTATAGGGATCCATGCGCTTCGTTACCATTTGTGGGCATACACAGCCACCATTGCAGGCGCCTAACTTTTATGTGCGCACGAACCAAGTCTGAATTGCTCTAGTATGTGTATTTGAGCATGGGCCACCCGAATATGCAACAACACTCAGGTCGTTCGATGCTTTTCTCTACAACTAAAGGGATCCATGCACTTCGTTACGATTTGTCGGCAGACAGAGTCATCATCGCAGACGCCGAACTTTTCTGTGTGCACGAACCAAGGTGGAATTGCTTTGGTAGGTGTTTTTTTAGCATAGGCCACCCAAATATGCAACAACATTCAGGTCGTTCGATGCTTTTCCCTACGCCTATAGGGATCCATGCGCTTCGTTACCATTTGTCGGCAGACACATCCGTCATCGCGGGCAACGAACTTTTTTGTGCGCACGAACCTAGCTAGAATTGCCCTAGTAGGTGTATTTGAGCATGGGCCACCCGAATATGCAACAACGGTCGTTCAATGCTTTTCCCTACGCCTATAGGGATCCATGCGCTTCGTTACCATTTGTCGGCAGACACAGCCGTCGTCGCAGGCGCCGACCTTTTCTGTGCGCATGAACCAAGCTGGAATTGCCCAGGTAGGTGTACTTGAGCGACCATGGGCCACCCGAATATGCAACAACATTCAGGTTGTTCAATGCTTTTCCCTACGCCTATAGGGATCCATGCGCTTCGTTACCATTTCTCGGCAGACACAGCCGTCGTCGCAAGCGTCGAACTTTTCTGTGCGCACGAACCAAGCTGGAATTGCACTCCTATGTGTGTTTGAGCATGGGCCACACGAATCTGCAACAACATTTAGGTCGTTCGATGTTTTTCTCTACGTCTATAGGGATCAATGCGCTTAGTTTCTGTTTGTCGGTAGACACAGTTGTCATCGCAGGCGCCGAACTTTTCTGCGCGCATGAACCAAGCTCAAATTGCTATGGAATGTATAATTGAGCATGGGCCAGCCAAATATGCAACAACATTCGGGTCGTTCGATGCTTTTGCGTACGCATATAGGGATCCACGCGTTTCGTTACGATTTGTCGGCAGACATAGCCGTCATCACAGGCACCGAACTTTTCAATGCATATGAACCAAGCTGGAATTGCTCTGGTAGGTGTATTTGAGCATGGGCCACCCGAATATGCAACAACATTTAGGTCTTTCGATGTATTTCCCTATGCTTATAGGGATCCATGCGCTTCGTTACCATTTGTCGGCAGACACAGCCGTCATCGCAGGCGCCGAACTTTTCTGTGCCCATGAACCAGGCTGGAATTTCTCTGCAATATGTATTTTCGCATAGGCCACCTGAATATGCAACAACATTCAGGTCGTTCGATGCTTTTCCCTACGCCTATAGGGATCCATGCGCTTCGTTACGATTTGTCGGCAGACACAGCTGTCATCGCAGACGCCGATTTTTTCTGTGCGCACGAACCAAGCTGGAATTGCTTTGGTATGTGTTTTTTAGCATAGGCCACCCTATTATGCAACAACATTCAGGTCGTTTGATGCTTTTCCCTACACCTATAGGGATCCATGCGCTTCATTACCATTTGTCGGCAGACACAACCTTCATCGCAGGCGCCGAACTTTTCTGCGCGCACGAACCAAGCTGGAGTTGCTCTGGTAGTTTGTACTGAGCATGGGCCACCCAAATATGCAACAACATTCAGGTCGTTCGATGCTTTTCCCTACGCCTGTAGGGATCCATGCGCTTCCTTAGCATTTGTCGGCAGGTGCGGCCACCATCGCAAGCGCCAAACTTTTAGGTGCACGCAAACCAAGCTGGAATTGCTCAGGTGGGTGTACTTGAGCATGGGCCACCCGAATATGCAACAACATTCAGGTCGTTCGATGCTTTTCCCTATGCCCATAGGGATCCATACGCTTCCTTAGCTTTTGTCGGCAGACGCGGCCGTCATTGCAAACAACGAACTTTTCTGTGTGCGCGAACCAAGCTGGAATCGCTCAGGTGGGTGTATTTGAGCATGGGCCACCCGAATATGCAACAACATTCAGGTCGTTTGACGCTTTTCCCTATGCCCATAGGGATCCATGCGCTTCCTTAGCGTTTGTCAGCAGGCGCGGCAGTCATCGCAGGCGCCGACTTTTTCTGTGCACGAGAACCAAGCCAAAATTGCTCTCGTGGGTGTATTTAAGCATGGGCCACCCGAATATGCAACAACATTCAGGTCGTTCGGCGCTTTTCCTTATGCCTGTAGGGATCCATGCGCTTCGTTAGCGTTTGTCGGCAGGCGCGGCCGTCATCGTAAACGCCGAACTTTTCTGTATGCGTGAACCAAGCCAGAATTGCTCAGGTGGGTAGGTGTATTTGAGCATGGGCCACCCGAATATGCAACAACATTCAGGTCGTTTGACGCTTTCCCCTACGCTTGTAGGGATCCATGCGCTTCTTTAGCATTTGTCGGCAAGCGCGGCCGTCATCGCGGGCGCCGAACTTTTCTGTGCGCGCGAACCAAGCCGAAATTGCTCTGGTGGGTGTATTTGAGCAGGGGCCATCCGAATATGCAACAAAATTCAGGTTGTTGAATGCTTTTCCCTACGCCTGTAGGGATCAATGCGCTTCCTTAGTGTTTCTCGGCAGGCAAGGCTGTCATCGCAGGCGCCGAACTTTTCTGTGCGCGCGAACCAAGTCGGAATTGCTCAGGTGGGTGTATTTGAGCATGGGCCACCCGAATATGCAACAACATTCAGGTTGTTTGACGCTTTTCCCTACGCCTATAGGGATTCATGCGCTTCCTTAGCATTTGTGGGCAGGCTCGGCCGTCATACCAGGCGCCGAACTTTTCTGTGCGCGCGAACCAAGCCGAAATTGCTCAAGTGGGTGTATTTGAGCATGGCCCCCCCAAATATGCAACAACAACCAGGTCATTTGACGCTTTTCCCTACGCCCACAGGGATCCATACGCTTCCTTTGCGTTTGTCAGAAGGCGCGGCTGTCATCGCAGGCGCCGAACTTTTTCGTGCGCACGAACCAATCCATAATTGCTCTGGTAGGTGTATTTGAGCATGGGCCACCCGAATATACAACATCATTCAGGTCGTTCAACGCTTTTCCCTACGCCTATAGGGATCCATGCGCTGCTTTAGCTTTTGTCGGCAGGCGCGGCCGTCATCGCAGGCGCCGAACTTTTC
This sequence comes from Closterium sp. Yama58-4, assembly GCA_947470075.1. Classification (NCBI taxonomy): domain Eukaryota; kingdom Viridiplantae; phylum Streptophyta; class Zygnematophyceae; order Desmidiales; family Closteriaceae; genus Closterium; species Closterium sp. Yama58-4. The sequence continues at coordinate 109,089 of CANIUD010000187.1, read as the reverse complement.
TGTGCATGCAAACCAAGCGGAATTGCTCAGGTGGGTCTATTTAAGCCACCCGAATATGCAACAATATTCAGGTCGTTCGAAGATTTTCCCTACGCCTGTAGGGATCCATGCGCTTCCTTAGCGTTTGTCGGCAGGTGCGGCCGTCATCGCAGGAAGTGCAGCGGGCGCTCTTCATTCGCGAGGTCTAATGACCGATGATGCTCGCAACCCTCCCACGCCCTTGCTGGCTTGGCAATAGGCCCAGACAAGCGCAGCCACGTGACTTGGCGGAAGAAAAACGCTCGGAACGAGCGCTTCCAGCCCCGAAACACAGAAGGATCCGCACATGTGCAAGAAGTGCAGCGGGCGCTCTTCATTCGCGAGCGCCGATGACCGATGATATTAGCAACCCTCCCACGCCCTTTCTGCCTTGGCAATAGGCCCAGAAAAGCGCAGCCACGTGACCCGGCGGAAGAAAAACGCTCGGAACGAGCGCTTCCAGCCCCAAAATGCAGAAGGATCCGCACATGTGCAGGAAGTGCAGCGAGCGCTCTTCATTCGCGAGCGCCAATGACCGATGATGCTCGCAACCCTCCCACGCCCTTGCTCGCTTGACAATAGGCTCAGGCAAGTGCAGCCGCGTAACTTGGTGGAAGAAAAACGCTTGGAACGAGCGCTTCCAGCCCCAAAACGCGGAAGGATCCGCACATATGCAGGAAGTGCAGCGGGCGCTCTTCATTCGCGAGCGCCGATGACCGATGATACTAGCAACCCTCCCACGCCCTTGCTGGCTTGGCAATAGGCCCAGACAAGCACAGCCACGTGACCCGGCGGAAGAAAAATGCTCGGAACGAGCGCTTCCAGCCCAAAAAACGCGGAAGGATTCGCACATGTGCAGGAAGTGCAGCGGGCACTCTTCATTCGCGAGCACCGATGACCGATGATGCTCGCAACCCTCCCATGCCCTTGCTGGCATGGGAATAGGCCCAGACAAGTGCAGCCATGTGACCCGGCATTAGAAAAACGCTCGGAACGAGCGCTTCCAGCCCCAAAACGCGGAAGGATCTGCACATGTGCAGGAAGTGCAGCAGGCGCTCTTCATTCGCGAGCGCCGATGACCGATGATGCTTGCAACCCTCCCACTCCCTTGCTGTCTTGGCAATAGGCCTAGGTAAGCGCAGCCATGTGACATGGCAAAAGAAAAAACGCTGGGAACGAGCGCTTTGAGCCCCAAAATGCGGAAGGATCTGCACATGTGCAGGAAGTGCAGCGGGCGCTCTTCATTCGCAAGCGCGGATGGCCGATGATACTAGCAACCCTCTCACGCTCTTGCTAGCTTGGTAATAGGACCAGAAAAGCGCAGCCACGTGACCCGGCGGAAGAAAAACACTCGGAACGAGTGCGTCCAGCCCCAAAATGCGAAAGTATCTGCACACACATGTGCAGGAAGTGCAGTGGGCGCTCTTCATTCGCGTGCGTCGATGATCGATGATGCTCGCAACCCTCCCACGCCCTTGCTGGGTTGGCAATAGGCCCAGACAAGCGCAGCCACGTGACCCGGCAGAAGAAAAACGCTCGGAACGAGCGCTTCCAGCCTCAAAACGCGAAAGGATCCGCAGATGTGCAGGAAGTGCAGCGGGCGCTTTTCATTCGCGAGCGCCGATGACCGATGATGCTCGAAACCCTCCCACGCCCTTGCTGGCTTGGCAACAGGCCCAGACAAGTGCAACCAAGTTGCCCCTGCAAAAGAAAATCGCTCGGAACGAGCGCTTTGAGCCCAAAAACGCGGAAGGATCCGCACATGTGCAGGAAGTGCAGTGGGCGCTCTTCATTCGCGAACGCCGATGACCGATGATGCTCGCAACCCTCCCACGCCCTTGCTGGCTTGCCAATAGGCCCAGAACGACAAGTGCAGCCACGTGACCCGGCGGAAGAAAAAAGCTTGAAACGAGCGCTTCCAGCCCCAAAACGCGGAAGGATCCGCACATGTGTAGGAAGTGCAGCGGGCGCTCTTCATTTGCGAGCGCCAATAACCGATAATGTTTGCAACCCTCCCACGCCCTTGCTGGCTTGGCAAGAGGCCCAGACAAGCGCAACCACGTAACCCGGCGGAAGAAAAACGGTCCGAACGAGCGCTTCTAGCACAAAAACGCGGAAGGATCCGCGCATGTGCAGGAAGTGCAGCGGGCGCTCTTCATTCGCGAGCGCCAATGACCGATGATGCTCGCAAACCTCCCACGCCCTTGCTAGCTTAACAATATGCCCAGACAAGCGCAGCCAAGTGACCTGGCGGAAGAAAAATGCTCGGAACGAGCGCTTCCAGCCCCAAAACGCGGAAGGATCCGCACATGTGCAGGAAGTGCAGGGGGCGCTCTTCATTCGCGAGCGCCGATGACTGATGATGCTTGCAACCCTCCCATGCCCTTGCTGGCTTGGCAATAGGCCCAGACAAGCGCAGCCACGTGACCCGGTGGAAGAAAAACGCTCGGAACGAGCGCTTCCAGCCCCAAAACATGGTAGCATCCGAACATGTGCAAGAAGTGCAGCGGGCGCTCTTCATTCGCAAGCGCCGCCCAATCAAGCGCAGCCACATGACCTGACAGAAGAAAAACGCTCGAAACGAGCGCTTCCAGCCCCAAAACGTGGAAGGATCCGCACATGTGCAGGAAGTGCAGTGGGCGCTCTTCATTCGCGAGCGCCGGTGACCGATGATGCTCGCAACCCTACCACGCCCTTGCTGGCTTGGCAATAGGCCCAGACAAGCGCAGCCACGTGGCCCCGGCAGAAGAAAATCGCTCGGAACGAGCGCTTCCTTTTAAAAAACGTTGAAGGATCCGCATATGTGCAGGAAGTGCAGCGGGCGCTCTTCATTCACGAGCGCCGATGACCGATGATGCTTGCAACCCTCCCACGCCCTTGCTGGCTTGGCAATAGGCCCATACAAGAGCAGCAATGTGACCCGGCGGAAGAAAAACGCTCGGAACGAGCACTTCCAGCCCCAAAACGCGGAAGCGTCCGCACATGTGCACGAAGTGCAGCGGGCGCTCTTTATTCGCGAGCGCCGATGACCGATGATGCTCGCAACCCTCCCACGCCCTTGCTGGCTTGGCAATAGGCCCACACAAGCATAGCCACGTGATCTGGCGGAAGAAAAACGCTCGGAGGAGCGCTTCCAGCCCCAAAACGCGGAAGGATCCGCACATGTGCAAGAAGTGCAGAGGGCGCTCAAAATTCGTAAGCGCCGCCCAGACAAGCGCAGTTAGATGACCCGGCAGAAGAAAAACACTCGAAACGAGTGCTTCCAGCTCCAAAACGCGAAAGGATCCGCACATATGCAGGAAGTGCAGCGGGCGCTCTTCATTCGCGAGCGCCAATGACCGATGATGCTCGAAACCCTCCCACGCCCTTGCTGGCTTGGCAATGGGCCCAGGAAAGCGCAACCAAGTGGCCCCTACAAAAGAAAAACGCTCGGAACGAGCGCTTCCAGCCCCAAAACGCGAAAGGATCCGCACATGTGCAGGAGGTGCAGCGGGCGCTCTTCATTCGCGAGCGCCGATGATCGATGATGCTCGCAACCCTCCCACGCCCATGCTGGCTTGGCAAGAGGCCCAGACAAGCGCAGCCACATGACCCGACATAAGAAAAACGCTCGAAACGAGCGCTTCCAGCCCCAAAACGCGGAAGGATCTGCACATGTGCAGGAAGTGCAGTGGGCGCTCTTCATTCGCGAGCGCCAATGACCGATGATACTAGCAACCCTCCCACGCCCTTGCTGGCTTGGCAATAGGCCCAGACAAGCGCAGCCACGTGACCCGGCGGAAGAAAAACGCTCGGAACGAGTGCTTCCAGCCCAAAAAACGCGGAAGGATCCGCACATGTGCAAGAAGTGCAGCGGGTGCTCTTCATTCGCGAGCGCCGATGACCGATGATGCTCGCAACCATCCCACGCCCTTGCTGGCTTGGCAAAAGGCCCAGACATGCGTATCCACGTGGCCCCGGCAGAAGAAAAACGCTCGGAACGAGTGCTTCCATCCTAAAACGCAGAAGGATCCGCACATGTGCTGGAAGTGCAGCGGGCGCTCTTCATTCGCGAGCGCCGATGACCGATGATGCTCGTAACCCTCCCACGCCCTTGCTGGCTTGGCAATAGGCCCAAACAAGCGCAGCCACGTGATCCGGCGGAAGAAAAATGCTCGGAACGAGCGCTTCCAGCCCCAAAACGCAGAAGGATCCGTACATGTGCAGGAAGTGCAGCGGGCGCTCTTCATTCGCGAGTGCCGATGACCGATGATGCTCGCAACCCTCCCACGCCCTTGCTGGCTTGGCAATAGGCCCAAACAAGCGCAGCCACGTGACCCGGCGGAAGAAAAACGCTCGGAACGAGCGCTTCCAGCTCCAAAACGCGGAAGCATCCGCACATGTACAAAAAGTACAGGGGGCGCTCTTTATTCACGAGCGCCGCCCAGACAATTGCAGCCACATGACCCGGCAGAAGAAAAACACTCGAAACGAGCACTTCCAGCCCCAAAATGCGGAAACATCCGCACATGTGCAGGAAGTGCAGCGAGCGCTCTTCATTCGCGAGCGCCGATGACCGATGATGCTCGAAACCCTCCCACGCCCTTGCTGGCTTGGCAATAGGCCCAGACAAGCGCAACCAAGTTGCCCCTGCAAAAGAAAAACGCTTCGAACGAGCGCTTCGAGCCCAAAAACGCGGAAGGATCCGCACATGTGCAGGAAGTGCAGGGGGGGGCTCTTCATTTGCGAGTGCTGATGAATGATGATGCTCGAAACCCTCCCACGCCCTTGCTGGCTTGGCAATATGCCCAGACAAGCGCAGCCACGTGACCCGGCGGAAGAAAAACGCTTGGAACGAGCGCTTCCAGCCCCAAAACGCGGAAGGATCCGCACATGTGTAGGAAGTGCAGCGGGCGCTCTTCATTCGCGAGCGTCGATGACCGATGATGCTCGCAACTCTCCCACGCCCTTGCTGGCTTGGCAATAGGCCCAGACAAGCGCAGCCACTTGACCCGGTAACGCTCGGAACGAGCGCTTCTAGTCAAACACGTGGAAGGATCCGCACATGTGCAGGAAGTGCAGCGGGCGCTCTTCATTTGCGAGCGCCAATGACCGATGATGCTCGCAACCCTCCCACGCCTTTGCTGGCTTGGCAATAGGCCCAGACAAGCGCAGCAATATGACCCGGCGGAAGAAAAACGCTCGGAACGAGCGCTTCCAGCCCCAAAACGCGGAAGGATCTGCAGAAAGTGCAGCGGGCGCTCTTCATTTGCGAGCGCCGCCCAGACAAGCGCAGCCACATGACCCGGCAGAAGAAAAAGGCTCGAAAATTTTGCACATACTAGGCACTTTTTCTTTCATTCTGCACAATTGCACACAATAGATACTTGTTCTAGCAATTTTGCACACACTAGGCAGTTCTTCTTGAAATTTTGCATACACTAGACACTTTTCCTTGCAATTTTCCACACACTAGGCACTTATTCTTGCAATTTTGCACACACAAGGCACTTGTTCTTGAAATTTTGCACACATTAGGCACTTGTTCTTGGAATTTTGCACACACAAGACACTTGTTCTTGCACTTTTGCACACACTATGCACTTGTTCTTGCAATTTTGCACCTAGATAGGCCCTTGTTCTTGCAATTTTGCACACACTAGGCACTTGTTCTTGCCGTTGGAGAAGGGTGATGAGAGTAGGTATAACGACGATGAGAGTAGGGAGAAGGGTGATGAAACTAGGGAGAAGGGTGATGAGAGTAGGGAGAAGGGTGATGAGAGTAGGGAGTAGGGAGAAGGGTGATGAGAGTACGGAGAAGGGTTATGAAAGTAGGGAGAAGGGTGATGAGAGTAGGGAGAAGGGAAAAGGGTGATGAGAGTAGGGAGAAGGGAAAAGGGTGATGAGAGTAGAAAGAAGGGTGATGAGAGTAGGGAGAAGGGTGATGAGAATAGGGAGAAGGGTGATGAGAGTAGGGAGAAGGGTGATGAGAGTAAGCAGAAGGGTGATGAGAGTAGGGAGAAGGGTGATGAGAGTAGGGAGAAGGGGTGTGCAACGAGCTCCTGTCAAGCGCACTGGGGTTGCAACAACCTCCCGGCGAGCGCGCGGGGGTGGAATGACCTCCCGGCGAGTGCGCGGGGGGTGGAACAAGCCCCTGGCGAGCGCGTGGGGGGTTCAACGATCTCCTATCGAGCGCCCGAGCGGTGCAACGACCTCCCGGCAAGCGCGCGGGGGTGCAACGAGCTCCCGGCCAGCGCACGGGGGGTGCAACGAGCTCACGGCGAGCGCTCGGGGGGTGCAACGAGCTCCCGGCGAGCGCGCAGGGGGTGCAATGAGCTCCCGGCGAGCGCGCGGGGGGTGCGACAACCTCCCGGCGAGCGCGCGGGGGGTGCAACGACCTCCCGTCGAGCACGTTGGGGGTGCAATGAGCTCTCGGCGAGCGCGCGGAGGGGTGCAACAAACTCCCGGTGAGCGCGCGGGGGATGCAACGACCTCCCGGCGTGCGCGAGGGGGGTGCAACGACCTCCCGGCGTGCTTGTGGGGGGTGCAACCACCTCCCGTCGAGCACGAGGGGGGTGCAACGACCTCGCGGCGAGCGCACGGGGGGTGCAACGACCTCCCGACGAGTGCGCGGGGGGTGCAACGAGCTCCCGGCGAGAAGGGAGAAGGGTGATGAGAGGAGGGAGAAGGGTGATGAGAGTAGGGAGAAGGGTGATGAGAGTAGGGAGAAGGGTGATGAGAGTAGGGAGAAGGGTGATGAGAGTAGGGAGAAGGGTGATGAGAGTAGGGAGAAGGGTGATGCGAGTAGGGAGAAGGGTGATGAGAGTAGGGAGAAGGGTGATGAGAGTAGGGAGAAGGGTGATGAGAGTAGGGAGAAGGGTGATGAGAGTAGGGAGAAGGGTGATGAGAGAAGGGAGAAGGGTGAAGAGAGTAGGGAGAAGGGTGATGAGAGTACGGAGAAGGGTTATGAAAGTAGGGAGAAGGGTGATGAGAGTAGGGAGAAGGGAGAAGGGTGATGAGAGTATGGAGAAGAATGATGAGAGAAAGGAGAAGGGTGATGAGAGTAGGGAGAAGGGAGATGAGAGTAAGGAGAAGGGTGATGAGAGTAGGGAGAAGGGTGATGAGAGTAGGGAGAAGAGGGGTGCAAGGAGCTCCCATCGAGCGCGCGGGGGTTGCAACAACCTCCCGGCGAGTTCGCGGGGGTTGCAACGACCTCCCGGTGAGTGCGCGAGGGGTGGAACGAGCTCCCGGCGAGCACGTGGGGGGTGTAACGATCTCCCATCGGGCGCCCGGGAGGTGCAATGACCTCCCGACGAGCGCGCGGGGGGGTGACCTCTCAGCGAGCGCGCAGGGGGTGCAATGACCTTCCGGCGAGCGCGCGGGGGGTGCAACGACCTCCCGTCGAGCGCGCAGATGGTGCAACGAGCTCCCGGTGAGCGCGCGGGGGGTGCAATGACCTCCTCGCGAGCGAGCAAGGGGTGCAACGACCTCCCAGCGAGCGCGCGGGGGGTGCAACGACCTCCCAGCGAGCACGCGGGGGGTGCAACGACCTCCCAGCGAGCGCGCGAGGGGTGCAACGAGCTCTCGCGGAGTGCGCGGGGGGGTGCAACGACCTCCCGGCAAGCGCGTGAGGGGTGCAACGACCTCCCGGCGAGCGCACGGGGGGTGCAACAAACTCCCGGCGAACGCGCGGGGGGTGCAACGACCTCCTAGCGAATGCGCGGGGGGTGCAACGACCTCCCAGCGAGTGCGCGGGGGGTGCGACGAGCTCCCGGCGAGCAAGGGGGGGGGGAAAACGAGCTCCCGGCGAGAAGGGAGAAGGGTGATGAGAGTAGGGAGAAGGGTGATGGGGACGAAGGGGGTGCAACGACGTCCCGACGAGCGCGCGGGGGGTGCAACGACCTCCCGGCAAGCGCGTCGGGGGTGCAACGACCTCCCGGCGAGCGCGTGAGGGGTGCAACGATCTCCCGGGGAGCGCTCGGGGGGTGCTACGAACTCCCGGCAAGCTCGCAGAGGATGCAACGACATCCTGGCGAGCGCGAGGGGGGTGCAAGGACGTCCCGGCGAGCGCGCGGGGGCTGCAACGACCTCCCGACGAGCGCGCGGAGGATGCAACGAACTCCGGGCGAGAGCGCAGGGGGTGCAACAACCTCCCGGCGAGCGCGCGGGGGATGCAACGACCTCCCGGTGAGCGCGAGGGGGGTGCAACGTCCTCCCGGGGAGCGCGCGGGGGGTGCAATGACCACCCGGCGAGCGCGCGGGGGGTGCAACGACGTCCTGGCGAGCGCGCCGGGGGTGCAAAGACCTCCCGGCGAGCACACATGGGGTGCAACGAACTCCTGGCGAGCTCGCGGGGGGTGCAACGACCTCCTGGTGAGCGCGAAGGGGGTGCAACGACGTCCCGGCAAGCACGCTGGGAGTGGAACGACCTCCCGTCGAGCGCGCGGGGGGTGCAACGAACTCTCGGCGAGAGCGCGGGGGGTGCAACGACCTCCTGGCGAGCACGCGGGGGGTGCAACAATCTCTCGGCGAGCACGCGGGGGGTGCAACAAACTCCCGGCGAGCACGTGGGGGGTGCAACGACCTCCCGGCAAGCGCGCGGAGGGTGCAACGACCTCCCGGCGAGCGCGCGGGGGGTTCAACGTTCTCCTGGGGAGCGTGCGGGGGTTGCAACGACCTCCCGGCGAGGGCGCGGGGGTTGCAACGACCTCCCGGCGAGCGTGCGGGGGGTGCAACGAACTCCCGGCGAGCACGTGGGGGGTGCAACGACCTTCTGGTAAGCGCGTGGGGGGTGCAACCACCTTCGGGCGAGCGCGCGGGGGATGCAACGAACTCCCAACGAGAGCGCGGGGGGTGCAACAACTTCCCGGCGAGCGCGGCGAGCAGGAGGGGTGTGTAACGTCCTCCCTGGGAGCGCGCGGGAAGTGCAACGACCTCCCGGCGAGCGCCGGGGGGTGCAACGACCTCCCGGCGAGCGCGCGGGGGGTGCAACGACCTCCCGGCGGGCGTGCGGGGGGTGCAACGACCTCCCGGCGAGCGCGTGGGGGGTGCAACGACCTTCCGTCGAGCGCGTGGGGGATGCAACGAGCTTCCGGCGAGCGCGCGAGGGGTGCAACGAGCTCCCGGCGAATGCGCGAGGGTTGCAACGAGCTCCTGGCGAGCGCGCGGGGGGTGCAACGAGCTCCCGGCGAGCGCGCGGGGAATGCAACGAGCTCCCGGCGAGTGCGCGGAGGTTGCAACGACCTCCCAGCGAGCGCTCGGGGGGTGCGGCGACCTCCCAGCGAGTGCGGGGGGGGTGCGACGACCTCCCGTCGAGCGCGCGGGGGTTGCAACGACCTTCTGGCGAGGGCGCGGGGGGTGCAACGAGCTCCCGTCGAGCGCGCGGGGGGTGCAACGACCTACCGTCGAGAACGCGGTGGTTGCAACGACCTCCCGGGGAGAGCCCAGGGGGTGCAACGACCTTCCGGGGAGCGCGGGGGGTTGCAATGACCTCCCGGCAAGCGCGCGGGGGGTGCAACGAGCTCCCGGCGAGAGCGCGGGGGTTGAAACGAACTCCCGGCGAGCGCGCGGGGGGTGCAACAAACTCCCGGCGAGCGCGCGGGGGGTGCAACGACCTTTGGGCGAGCGCGCGGGGGGTGCAACGAACTCCCGGCGAGCGCGCGGGGGGTGCAACGACCTCCCGGCGAGCGCGCGGGGGGTGCAACGACCTCCCGGCGAGCGCACGGGGGGTGCAACGAACTCCCGGCGAGCGCGTGGGGGGTGCAATGACCTTCCGGCGAGTGCGCGGGGGGTGCAACGACCTCCCGTCGAGCGCGCTGAGGGTGCAACGAACTCTCGGCGAGAGCGCGGGGTGTGCAACGAGCTCCCGGCGAGCGCGTGGGGGGTGCAACGAGCTCCCAGCGAGCGCACGGGGGGTGCAACGACCTTATGGCGAGCGCGCGGGTGGTGCAACGAACTCCCGGCGAGCGCGCGGGGGGTGCAACGACCTTCCGGCGAGCGCGCGGGGGGTGCAATGACCTCCCGGCGAGAGCGCAAGGGGTGCAACGAACTCCCGGCGAGCGCGCGGGGGGTGCAACGTCCTCTCGGGGAGCGCGAGGGGGTTGCAACGACCTCCCGGCGGGCGCGAAGGGGGTGCAATGACGTCCCGGCGAGCGCGCGGGGGGTGCAACGACCTCCCGTCAAGCGCGCGGGGGGTGCAACGAACTCCCGGCGATAGCGCATGGGGTGCCACGACCTCCCGGCGAGCGCGTGGGGGGTGCAACGACCTCCCGGCGAGCGCGCGGGGGGTTCAACGAACTCCCGGCGAGCGCGTGGGGGGTGCAACGACCTCCCGGCGAGCGCGCGGGGGGTTCAACGAACTCCCGGCGAGCGCGTGGGGGGTGCAACGACCTTCCGGCGAGTGCGAGGGGGGTGCAATGACATCCCGGCGAGCGCGCGGGGGTGCAATGACCTCCCGTCGAGCGCGCTGAGGGTGCAACGAACTCCCGGCGAGCGCGTGGGGGGTGCAACGACCTTCCGGCGAGAGCGAGGGGGGTGCAACGACATCCCGGCAAGCGCGCGGGGGTGCAACGACCTCCCGTCGAGCGCGCTGAGGGTGCATTGAACTCCCGGCAAGAGCGCGGGGTGTGCAACGAGCTCCCGGCGAGCGCTTGGGGGTTGCAACAAGCTCCCAGCGAGTGCGCGGGGGGTGCAACGACATTATGGCGAGCGCGCGGGTTGTGCAACGAACTCTCGGCGAGCGCGCGGGGGGTGCAACGAACTCCCGGCGAGGGTGTGGGGGGTGCAACGACCTCCCGGCGAGCGCGCGGGGGGTGCAACGACCTCCTGGCGAGCGCGCGGGGGGTGCAACGTCGTCCCGGGGAGCGGGCGGGGGTTGCAACAAACTCCCAGCAATCTCGCGGGGGGTGCAACGACCTCCCGGCGAGCGCGAAGGGGATGCAACGACGTCTCGGCGAGCGCGCATGGGGTGCAACGACCTCCCGGCGAGCGCGCGGGGGGTGCAACGACCTCCCGGCGAGCGCGCGGGGGGTGCAACGAACTCCCGGCGAGCACGTGGGGGGTGCAACGACCTCCCGGCGAGTGCGCGGGGGTGCAACGACCCCCTGGCGATCGCGCGGAGGGTGCAACGACCTCCCGGCGAGCGCGCGGTGGGTGCAACGACCTCCCGGCGAGCGCGCAGGGGGTGCAACGACCTCCCGGCGAGCGCGCGGGGGGTGCAACGACCTCCCGGGGAGCACGCGGGGGGTGCAACGAACTCCCGGCGAGCGCGTGGGGGGTGCAACGACCTCTCGGCAAGCACGCTGGGGGTGCAACGTCCTCCCAGGGAGCGCGCGGGGGTTGCAACGAACTCCCGGCAAGCTCGCGTGGGGTGCAACGAACTCCCAACGATAGCGCATGGGGTGCAACAACCTCCCGGCGAGCGCGCGGGGGGTGCAACGACCTCCTGGCGAGCGCGCGGGGGGTGCAACGACCTCCCGTCGAGCGCGCGGGGGTTGCAACGACCTCCCGTCGAGCGCGCGGGGGATGCAACGACCTCCCATCGAGCGCGCGGGGGTTGCAACGACCTCCCGGCGAGCGCACGGGGGGTGCAACGACCTCCCGGCGAGCGTACGGAGGATGCAACGACCTCCCGAGGAGCGCGCGGGGGGTGCAACGACCTCCCGGCGAGCACGCGGGGGGTGCAACGACCTCCCGGCGAGCGCGCGGGAGGTGCAACGTCTTCCCAGCGAGCGCGCGGGGGGTGCAATGTCCTCCCGACGATCGCGCGGGAGGTGCAACGACCTCCCGGCGAGCGCGCGGGGGGTGCAACAAACTCCCGGCGATAGCGCATGGGGTGCAACGACCTCCCGGCGAGCGTGCGGGGGGTGCAACGACCTCCCGGCTAGCGCGCGGGGGGTGCAACAAACTCTCGGGGAGCGCGTGGGGGGTGCAACGACCTCCCGGCGAGCGCGCGGGGGGTGCAACGATCCCCTGGCGAGCGCGCGGGGGGTGCAACGACCTCCCGGCGAGCGCACGGGGGGTGCAACGACCTCCCGGCGAGCGCGCGGGGGGTGCAACGACCTCCCGGCGAGCGCTCAGGGCGTTCAACGAACTCCTGTGGAGTGCGCGGGGGGTGCAACGACCTCATGGCGAGCGCGCGGGGAGTGCAACGATCTCTTGTCGTGCGCGCGGGGGTTGCAACGACCTCCCGTCGAGCGCGCAGGGGGTTGGAACCACCTCCCGGCGAGCGCAAAGGGGATGCAACGACCTCCCGGCGAGCTGGCGGGGGGTGCAAAGAGGAGCTCGCCAGGAGCTCGTTGCACCTCCCGCACGCTCGCCAGGAGCTCGTTGCACCCCCGCGCGCTCGCCGGGAGGTCGTTGCACCCCCTTCGCAGTCTCCCGCTCGCCGGGAGGTCGTTGCACCCCCCGCGCGCTCCCCGGAAGGTCGTTGCACACCCTGTGCGCTCGCCGGGAGGTCGTTGCAACCCCCGCGCGCTCGACGGGAGGTCGTTGCAACCCCCGCGCGCTCGCCGGGAGCTCGTTGCACCCCAGGCGCACTTGCTGTGAGCTCGTTGCACCCCCCGCGCGCTCGCCGAATGGTTGTTGCACCCCCCGCGCGCTCGCCGAGAGCTCGTTGCACCCCCCCGCGCGCTCGCCAGGTGGTCGTTGCAACCCTCATGCGCTAGACGGGAGGTTGTTGCACCCCCCGAGCGCTCGCCGGGAGGTTGTTGCACCCCTCGCATGCTTGCCGGTAGTTCGTTGCACCCCCCGCGCGCTCGACTGGAGGTGGTTGCACCCCCTGCGCTCGCCAGGAGGTCGTTGCACCCCCCGCGTGCTCCCCGGGAGGACGTTGTACCCCCCGCGCGCTCGCCGGGAGGTGGTTTCACCACCTGCGCGCTCCCCGGAAGGTCGTTGCACCCTCCGTGCGCTCGCCAGGAGGTCGTTGCAACCCCCGTGCGCTCGACGGGAGGTCGTTGCAACCCCCGCGCGCTCACCGGGAGCTCGTTGCACCCCACGCGCGCTCGCCGGGAGCTCGTTGCACCCCCCGCGCGCTTGCCGGTAGGTAGTTGCACCCCCCGCGCGCTCGTCGAATGGTCGTTGCACCCCCCGCGCGCTCGAAGGGAGCTCGTTACCCCCCCCGCGCCCTCGCCAGAAGGTCGTTGCAACCCCCGTGCGCTAGACGGGAGGTTGTTGCACCCCCCGAGCGCTCGCCGGGAGGTCGTTGCACCCCCTGCGCGCTCGACTGGAGGTCGTTGCACCCCCCGCGCGCTCGCCGGGAGGTCGTTGCACCCCCCGCGCTCGCCGGGAGGTCGTTGCACCCCCGCGCGCTCGCTGGGAGGTTGTTGCATCCCCCGCGCGCTTGCTTGGAGTTCGTTGCAACCCTCGCGCGCTCGACAGAAGGTCGTTGCACCCCCCGTGCGCTCGCCGAGAGGTCGTTGCACCCCCCGTGCACTCGACGAGAGGTCGTTGCACCCCCGCGCGCTCGCCGGGAGGTCGTTCCACCCCCCGCGCGCTCGCCGGGAGTTCGTTGCACCCCCCGCGCGCTCGCCAGAAGGTCGTTGCACCACCCGCGCGCTCACCGGGTGATGAGAGTACGGAGAGTAGGGAGAAGGTTGATGAGAGTTGGGAGAAGGGTGATGAGAGTAGGGAGAAGGGAGATGAGAGTAGGGAGAAGGCAGATGAGAGTAGGGAGAAGGGAGATGAGAGTAGGGTGAAGGGTGATGAGAGTAGGGAGGAGGGTGATTAGAGTAGGGAGAAGGGTGATGAGAGTAGGGAGAAGGGTGATGAGAGAAGGGAGAAGGGTGATGAGAGTAGGGAGATGGGTGATGAGATTAGGGAGAAGGGATATGAGAGTAGGGAGAAGGGTTATGAGAGAAGGAAGTAGGAAGAAGGGTGATGAGAGTAGGAAGATGGGTGATGAGAGTAGGGAGAAGGGTGATGAGAGTAGGGAGAAGGGTGATGAGAGTAGGGAGAAGGGTGATGAGAGTAGGGAGAAGGGTGATGCGAGTAGGGAGAAGGGAGATGAGAGTAGGGAGAAGGGAGATGAGAGTAGGGAGAAGGGAGATGAGAGTAGGGTGAAGGGTGATGAGAGTAGGGAGGAGGGTGATTAGAGTAGGGAGAAGGGTGATGAGAGTAGGGAGAAGGGTGATGAGAGTAGGGAGAAGGGTGATGAGAGTAGGGAGATGGGTGATGAGATTAGGGAAAAGGGATATGAGAGTAGGGAGAAGGGTGATGAGAGTAGGGAGAAGGGTTATGAGAGAAGGAAGTAGGGAGAAGGGTGATGAGAGTACAGAGAAGGGTGATGAGAGTAGGAACGTCGATGGGTGCTGAGAGTAGGGAGAAGGGTGATGAGAGTAGGGAGAAGGGTGATGAGAGTAGGGAGAAGGGTGATGAGAGTAGGGAGAAGGGTGATGAGAGTAGGGAGAAGGGTGATGAGAGTAGGGAGAAGGGTGATGAGAGTAGGGAGAAGGGTGATGCGAGTAAGGAGAAGGGCGATGAGAGTAGGGAGAAGGGTGATGAGAGTAGGGAGAAGGGTGATGAGAGTAGTGAGAAGGGTGATGCGAGTAAGGAGAAGGGTGATGAGAGTAGGGAGAAGGGTGATGAGAGCATGGAGAAGGGTGATGAGAGTAGGGAGAAGGGTGAGGAGTGTAGGGAGAAGGGTGATGAGAGTAGGGAGAAGGGTTATGAGAGTAGGGAGAAGGTCGATGAGAGTAAAGTAAAGAGTGATGAGAGTAGGGAGTAGGGAGAAGGGTGATGAGAGTAGGGAGAAGGGTGATGAGAGTAGGAAGAAGGGAGAAGGGTGCCGAGAGTAGGGAGAAGGGTGATGAGAGTAGGAAGAAGGGTGATGAGAGCAGGAAGAAGGGTGATGAGAGTAGGGAGAAGGGTGATGAGAGTAGGGAGAAGGGTGATGAGAGTAGGGAGAAGGGTGATGAGAGTAGGGAGAAGGGTGATGAGAGTAGGGAGAAGGGTGATGCGAGTAGGGAGAAGGGAGAATGGAGATGAGAGTAGGGAGAAGGGAGAAGGGAGATGAGAGTAGGGAGAAGGGTGATTGAGTTTGGGAAGAAGGGTGATGAGATTAGGGAGAAGGGTGACGAGAGTAGGGAGAAGGGTGATGAGAGTAGGGAGAAGGGTTATGAGAGGAGGGAGAAGGGTGATGAGAGTAGGGAGAAGGGTGATGATAGTAGGGAGAAGGGTGCTTTTCCCTACGCCTATTGAGATTCCTCCGCTTCCTTAGCATTTGTGGGCAGGCACGGCCGTCATCGCGGGCGCCGAACTTTTCTGTGCGTGCGAACCAATCTGAAGTTGCTCTTGTAGATGTATTTGAACATGGGCCACCCAAATATGCAACAACATTTGGGTCGTTCGATGCTTCTCCCTACGCCTACAGGGATGCATGCGCTTCCCTAGCACTTGTCGGCAGGCACGGCCGTCATCGCGGGCGCCGAACTTTTCTGTGTGCGCGAACCAAGCTGAAGTTGCTCTGGTAGGTGTATTTGAACATGGGCCACCCGAATATGCAACAACATTCAGGTCGTTGGATGCTTTTCCCTACGCCTATAGGGATCCATGCGCATCCTAAGCATTTGTCGGCCGGCACGACCGTCATCGCGGGCGCCGAACTTTTCTGTGCGTGCGAACCAATCTGAAGTAGCTCTGATAGTAGGTGTATTTGAATATGGGCCACCCGAATATGCAACAACATTCGGGTCGTTCGTTGCTTTTCTCTACGCTATAGGGATCCATGTACTTCCTTAGCATTTGTGGGCAGGTACGACCCTCATCACGGGCGCCGAACTTTTGTGTGCGCGCTAACCAAGCTGAAGTTGCTCTGATAACTATGTGTATTTGAACATGGGCCACCCGAATATGCAACAACATTCGGGTCGTTGGATGCTTTTCCCTACGCCTATTGGGGTCCATGCGCTTCCTTAGCATTTGTCGTCAGGCAAGGCCGTCATCGCGGGCGCCGAACTTTTCTGTGCGCGCGAACCAAGCTGAAGTTGCTCTTGAAGGTGTATTTGAACATGGGCCACCCAAATATGCAACAACATTCGGGTCGTTGGATGCTTTCCCCTATACCTATAGGGATCCATGCGCTTCCTTAGCATTTGTCGGCAGGCACGGCCATCTGTGCGCGCGAACCAAGCTAGAGTTGATCTGGTAGGTGTATTTGAACATGGGCCACCCAAATATGCAACAATATTCGGGTCGTTGGATGTTTTTCCCTATGCCTATAGGGATTCATATGCTTCCTTAGCATTTGGCGGCAGGCACGGCCGTCATCACGGGCGCTGAACTTTTCTGTGCGTGGGAACCAATCTGAAGTTACTCTCACAAATGTATTTGGGCATGGGCCACCCAAATATGCAACAACATTCAGGTCGTTCGATGCTTTTCCCTACGCCTATAGGGATCCATGTGCTTCCTTAGCATTTGTGGGAAGGCACGGCCGTCATCGTGGGCGCCGAACTTTTCTGTGCGCGCGAACCAAGCTGAAGTTGATCTGGTAGGTGTATTTGAACATGAGCCACCCGAATATGCAACCTTCATCGTTACATGAGGTGTTGGAGCAGTACAAAGATATCATGCCGGACGACCTACCTGCAAAGGTACCTTCAGCGCGAACCCACGAGCACGTGGAGGAACCAGATGCAAAACCCGTCTCCCGTGAACCATACCGCCTTAGTCCAACCGAACTAATAGACATGAAGAAACAGAGTGAGTACCTACTGGACAGGAAACTGATCTGCCTATCCATCTCTCTCTACGGTACTCCAGTTCTCTTCACTCCAAAGCCGGACGGTAGTTTACAGACGTGCATCGATATCAGGCACTGAACGAACAGAAAATATAAAATAAATACCCCATATTGCGCATAGACGATCTTCTAGACCAACTTCGTGGTGCAACGATGTTTTCGAAGCTGGACCTACGGTCGAGTTACTGGCAGAACACAACTGGATCCACAAGACGACATTCCGTACTAGATACGGCTCCTATGAATACTTAGTGATGCCATTCGGACTCTGCAACGCACCAGCAACATTCCAGGCGGAGATAAACTACATCCTATGGCTCCTGCTGGATGAGTGCATAGAAGCGTACCGGGACGACATTCTCATCTACTCCAAAAACATGAAGGAGCATGTGGAGCATCTGCGGAAATTATTTGAGATTCTTTGGAAAAAAAAAAAACTTCTATATGAAACTGTCAAAGAGCGACTTCGCCGTGAAGAAGGGCACATGGTGAGTGCGGAGGGCGTAAACGTGGACCCGCATAAAATCAAAGTCGTCAAGACGTGGAAAGTTCCTAAAAACATGAAGGAGTTACAGCAGTTCCTAGGCTTCGCCAACTACTACAACAGGTTCGTGCCACAGTACGTAAGATAGCAGCTCCACTGATGAACTTATTGAAAAAGGATACACCCTATAAAAGGGATGCTCCTCAACAGCAAGCCATGGAGCAGCTAGATACAGCACTGACTACAGCGCCAGTACTCATCCTACCGGATCCAGATAGAGACTACGTGGTGGAAGCAGACGCTAGTGACCAGGCAGTCGGAGCAGTACTGATGCAAGATCACGGACGCGGTTTGTAGCTCATCGCTTACCTCAGTAAGAAGCTACATGGAGCTAAACTGAGCTACCCAATCCATGACAAGGAAGCCTTAGCGATAGTTGTCAGAATGTTATTCTCTAGCCTGTAGTGGGGTGCTCTATAGCGAGTACAACCCATCTAGGGTTTGCTATATGTATCCTCATTGCTGCTAGTGAAACCCCTCTTTGCCTAAACTTTCTCTTGCCTAGCTAGGGTTCTCCTAGCTATGGCGCCTTATTCTATCGCCTATCTTCACAATAGTCACGGCCTTCAAGGCATAGAGGTATTACCTAGAGGGAGCCAAGACTACAGTCTATACTGACCAGTACAAACTACAGCCTACGCTCTCACGACGACAGATGCTGTAGACAGACTTCCTGGAAACACACTTCCTCTACGACATCGTCTACAATTCAGTGCTACACAACAAGGCTGACGCATTGAGCCGCCCAGGACATGTGGCAGGCATCCAACTCAATGGGATGAATCCTCTGTTCAAGGGTCTATTCCAACATGAGTACTTTGTGGACACAGAGATCACTACAGCACAGAAACAGAAGCTGTTACAGTGGGAGAAAGATTTAGCTGTGAGGAAGGGTTCAGGAAAGATTTGAGTACCGAACTATGACCCGCTCCGATTGATCTTACTGGAGGAGTTTCACAATGTAAAGACGTTAGCATGAATTGCAAAGTATTTTTTCTGGCCCCGGATGGCAGCAGACATGCAGCAGTTCGTCACCTCATGCGACACATGCCAACGGATGAAGAGTAGCAAATAGAAATAACATGCTCAGGGTTACTTCAGCCTCTACCCGTACCGGAGCAACCATGGAAATTCGTTAGCCTAGACTTCATCACTGGGCTTCCCTCGACCTCACGAGGGCATGAGGCTATACTCGTGGTGATCGATAAATTCTCTAAAATGTGACACTTCTTTTCGACAAACGCCACGGGTACTGCTGAAGCAACTTCTCGCCTCTTCTTCAACCGCATCCCCACTACACTCATCTCAGACAGAGACCCAAAATTCACTAGTAAGTTCTGGAGGGAACTCATGGGATTGTTGGGGACAAAGCTTGCGATGTCTTCAGCGTACCACCCCCAGACTGACGGACAGACTGAGCGAATCAATCAGGTGGTTGAACAGTTAGTGCACACGGCTTGCAAAGATGACATCAGCCACTGGGACCTACAGTTACGAAAGCTTGAGTTCGCTTACAACAACACATCTCATGCGGCCAAAGGGAAATCTCCTTTCTTCCTATGCTATGGATGGGAACTACTGAGACCACAGCAGCCAACCGCACTAGCACACGTCCAAGCCGCACCCGATTTCGTCACCACCATGCATCAGCTATGGGAAAAGACTCAGCAAGGTCTCACCACGATGCAAAATTCCTAGAAGCATTATGCCGATCGACAGCGACTTGATCGCTTGGTAGCAGTCGGAGATCAGATGCTTCTTGGAACACGCAACTTGAATTTGTCTCACCTCCCTTCCAAGCTCTAGCCTCGCTTCTGTGGTCCCTTTTGCATTGAGGATAGAATGACACCAGTAACATTCTGCTTGTGCTTACCTACCGCATGGAAACTTCATAGTGCTTTCCATGTTCAGCTACTGAAGCCCTACAAGGACCCCAACTTATGGCAGCTACCGCCACCCACCCTTGTTCTTGTACAGGATGAACCAGAGTACGAGGTGGAACGCGTTTGCCTAGCTTAGGTTTATTTTATCATGCATGCCTTTGCTTGATTTCCTAAGTTAGGTGCTTTTCTATATTATGCTATAGTCATAGCACCGAACTAGGTTGCGTGCACCGGATTCCAGGCATTTCGGTTGCCACCGAATTGCCTTCTACCGAATTTGGGAAGGCTCCATTCGAAACGCTTCGCGACCCTCGGAACCTTTGCGTAACACTTGGTTACTGGCCCTTGTGATGAGACTATGTATAGCCTCGTGTTGTACCCAGGTGAATCAATCCATTCATTTCTCATTTCTGATGTCGATCTTATCGATCCTCACACTCTGCGCTGCTTTACCAGAGGACTTGGCGAGCATCATTCGGAGGTATCCCAAGGTTTTTGCGATGACCTTCTTGACGAGCTATTACCTGAGCGACTTGAAGTCCACAGGATCGAGCTAAAGCCCTTTTCACAACCAACTGTTCGGTCCCTGTGGCGGCTTAGCCAATCTGAGCTTGACGAGTTGCGGAAGCACTTGGATTATCTGCTTCCGAAGGGTTTTATCAGGCCGAACATGTCACCTTTTGCCGCCCTGGTACTGCTCACACCAAAGAAGGACAGAGTCATGCGCATGTGCATCGACTATCGAAAACTAAATCGGATCACTATCGAGTCGCGTTACTTGATTCTGGAGCGGACGACCTATTGGATAAGTTTTGTGGGGCTTGCTACTTCTCGAAAATCGCTTTGCGGTGTGGCTACTATCAGATTCAAGCGTTCACTTTCGACTGCTCGAAGACAGCGTTTCGCACCCTATATGCCTCTTATGGCAGTTACGATTACACCGTGATGCCACTTGCCTGACAAACACACCCTCGATGTTCGAGCTGACCGTGAATGGGATGTTTCGGGACATGCTCGACAAAAAAGTGATTGTTTGCCTGGACGACATCCTGATGTACAGCAAGACTCGGGAGGATCGTTTACGGGATTCAGAGAAGGTGTTCCGGCGCTTGCAGCAGAATCGGCTAATCAGGAAGGGCTCTAAGTGTGAGTTCTTGAAACCGGAGCTGGAGTTCCTCGGCACGTAGTTTCGGGAGAGGGTATTGAAATTGACCCTCGTAAAGTGATAGCAATTTTGCAGTGGAAGCCGCCTATGAACACAACGGAGATGCAGAGAATTCTTGGGTTTGTGAATCACGTCTGCCGTTTTGTACCGAATATGGCGGGGTGGACCAATGCATAAATCGACCTTCTGCATAAAGGCACACTATTTTTGTGGGGGGAGAGCAAGCAGACGGCCTTCAACAAGCTCAAAAACATTCTGAGGTTACCCCCAGTGCTTCAGCTCACAGATCCATCTCGACCGTTCGAAGTCGTAACGGATGCCAGCGATTTTGCCATCGGCGCCGTCCTGCTACAAGGCTTCCGCAATGGGTTGCAACCCATTGCGTACTTATCGCCCACTCCAACCCGCTTATCAGGACTATTCACTCACGGGTACAATTTCGATCGTTTTTTTCAAGCGAAATCAACAACTTTGGGCCATGTCGCAACACGGGAACTATTACCTAAAATCTGGCATGAACCGGGTTTGTGTCCTGACTTACTGAGCCTTATGAAAGTTGCTAACGTGGGAGGTTCATGACTCTAACCTCTCTGGGCACGTCGGCATTGACCAAACACTAAAGGTGCTGCAACGGAATTACTATTGGCTTGACATGTCGTCGGCCGTGCAGTGCTATGTGACAACCTACCTCACCTGCCACACCTGCCAAGCCATGAAGTCGTCACGACAACGCCCAGCTAGACTGCTGTAGCCCCTCGAGCCAACCGAACGATCGTGGCAACTAGTGACGATGGATTTCGTCACAAGACTGCCACCTGGCGCAAGTGGCAACGACTTGGTCCTGGTCGCCGTTGACCGATTAACAAAAATGGCGCATTTTGCACCTTGCCGCACGACGATTAGAGCCAAATATACAGTGAAGGTGTTCATCTCAACCGTCGTACACCTATACAAGTTACCTTCGGCAGTCATCACCAATCGAGACCTGAAATTTAGGTCGAAATTTTTGCAGGAAACATGGGCACAGTTCCGCACCCGCCTGCAGTTTTTGTTATCATATCACCCGCAAACCGATGGTCAAATAGAGAGGACAAACTAGACAATGGAGCAGCTGATCCACAATAACCGCCCCGACCTGACCAAGTGGGAAGATTCACTCCCGATGCTCGAGTTTGCATATAACAACGTACCCTCAGCAACGACCAATCAGTCGCCGTTCTACCTAATTTACGGGATAGACCCCAGTGGTACCCTCATTAACGACCCTGACAACCCAGTTCCACAATCTCAACAGTTCTTTTCGCAACTTCAAGCAGCTCGCGACAACGCAACTGAATTTTTTTGGAGGGCTAATACTCTTGCTAGCCGCTACACGATAAACATCGAAGGGAATTACCCTCCCGTGACGGGCAGATGATCCTCCTAGACACAAAGAATCTTTGACTGCCCCAGCTAGCGAAACTGCGTCTCCGCTACGAGGGACCCTTCACGTCATTGAGATGCTTACACCTGTCATGGCGAAGCTGTTGCTACCGGATGACTGGAAAATCCATGACGCTTTCCACGCCAGTCTCCTACGCCACTACATGGCCCCGCCAGTCTAGCCACAAGCAAGGGGAAGTCGTCCATCCTGCCTTTGGGGAAGAACCTGAAAAAGCAGGCCTGCAAGACCGACGGCTTCAAATAGGTGAAGGCCGACAAAGCAAAGCGACTCTTGGGACTGTGAGTGACGCTGACCGGGGGTTGCGCCCTCACTTGGGAAAAAGCCTTTTGTGTGGATAAAGGAAAAACTGAGGAAGTGGAAGGCGCAGCATCTCAAGACAGGGGCCAGGGCAACGGTGATTAATTGTTACATCTTGCCGATCATTTTCTTCCTTGCGCAGATGTACCTGCCGCCAGTGGATATTTGGGGGAGGATTTTGAAACAGGCGCACAATTTAATGTTTCGCAACCGGGCCAGATGTTGTATACCATCCATAATGCTAGTAAGGCAATTTAGAGTTGCTACCGACTTGGATAACATTTGATTCCCTCAATAAAGACAAGGAATGATTGCGAGCAACAATATCGACTGTGTAAATATGCGATACGAAGCTACAAGGCTTGCAATACATATTCAATGGCAGTGCTACAAGTGTTATGCCCGCCATGGTGATATGGGTTGCTACCTTCTTGGATCGTTTATCTTGTTACAATAAGTGAAATGAGAAGTGCAGTTCATTCCTACCAGTAGCAAGTACGACATGCACAAGCAAGTACAAATGCAAAGTGTTAGAGCTATGCAATACGTTGCATACCGATAGAAGCATCTCGACCATCTGCGGCAGAAGCATTGGGCAGCTGCATCAAGAAGGAATTGGCGAGAACACATTTGAAACCGATTCCCGCGCTGCACGGTTGATTTTCGCTGCAAAAAGGAAATGTACCCCTTAGAGTACATGGCTAGCTAGAGCGTTTCGTTTTCCCTTTGTTTTCCTTTATTAACCAATGTATGTTTCTTTTATAACCACTTTAGTGTTTTTCATTCAATTTGTTTTAAGGCCATTTCCACTGTATTGACTATGTGCGATCAGCCTGAGGAGATCCTAGCACGGTCAAAATTTTTATCGTAATATGGTGTGTGAGCGACCCATGAATTTTTCGCATTGCGTCCTTCAAAAATCTCGGCAAACTAAGGTGGCGTCAGGCACACACTCACGTGTAAGATGGTTGAAGGATGAGGAAGTCAGACGAATCGATGGCTGAAGCACAACCCAATCCGGTTGCAAACTCCGAGGCGCCGATGACTATCAGCTCCGTCACACTCGAAGATGTACTTCAGCGACGATCGTCTCTTGAGAAAGGGCTCCAGAAATTGCAGAATGGCAATGCGGGAACCTCCTCTCAACCCTCTCAACTAGTCGTGACTGGCTCTGAAACCGGCCTGCAAACCTTCTCCCTCGACACAAATGCTTCAACACCCAAAGTTCCACGCTCAAGCGATGACGCATTTCTCTCAGCTAGTCCAACTACCTAAATATTTCAAAAATCAAGACAAGCACCATATTTGGCGACAAGGATTCTTATACTTGGAGCTCCAAGTTGGAGATGCTACTCCATAACGCGTAGATTTATCATTACTCCTACCGCAGCTACGCGGGCCCATCGGCTGACACCGACGACGCCAAGGCGCAGTACTACAACAACTTGCTCATGGCGCACGCTATAGCGGAAAATGTCGCCGACGGAGCAGCTGGGCATTCGCTCATTTAAAACAAAGCCAGCTCCGGCACATGAGGCCTGGCGGTACCTAGTACCAGTCTAAGGACAACAAGTCGTCGAGTCGATAACTCCAACAACTGATGGAGGTCAAAGTGGGACTAGGGAATAGCTACATTAATCATTGCAAAGCATATACGATCAAATCACTAACCACAGAAGCTCCATTTACAAAAAAACTTCATTACCATTTTGCTCGCAGGACTCGGCCCCGACTGGAGACCCTGCAAGGCGCTTCTTCCGAAAAATTGGGCTGTCTCGTAAGCCCCCCTCTGCACTGATCTTCTTGTCAAACAGAGTGAGAGTATAACGGCTTATGCTGGCATTGCTAGCTTGCCTTTACTATATTACGCTATTACTAGCTTAAGTTTGTTTTATCTTGCATGTTTATGCTTGATTTCCTAGGAGGTGCACTTTTATATGCTATTATAGTTATAGCACCAAACCAGGTTACGTGTACCGAACTCAAGCCTTTCGGTTCCTCCGAATTGCTTTCCACCGAATTGCTTTCTACCGAGTTTGGGAAGGTTCTGTTCGGGACGCTTCGTGACCCTCAGAATATTCATGTAACACCTGGGTTACCTGCCTTGTGTCGAGACTATATATAGCCTCGTGTTGTACCCAGGTGGATGAATCATTATACAACCCACTTTTTTTAGCTCGATCCTTGATCCTCACACTTCGTAATCAGAGCCGTTTACACGCAAAGTTTTTTCGACCATTAAAACCCAATCTTCAAAAACTGCAGGGGCTAAACACCAATTTCGGGTACGTAAAACCGGTTCCGTGTTTTTCACTCCCCCTCGTTTTTTGTTTTCGGACACGCGATGTCAAGGATGGAAGGTCAAGGAGACAACTTCGTGCAAAAAGTTGCCAATATTCGCACCGATTTGGACCAGATGCGAGCAGCGGTGCAGCGAATCGAAGCACACCTCGCGAACCAGTCGGCACCCACTACGGCCGCAGCGAATGCAGCAGCGAACGCAGTGGCGAATGCAGCAGCGACAGCAGCAGCAGCAGCAGCGGCGACACCGACATTTCACAGACAAGTGGCACCACCTTCGCCGAACCTCAAAGCAGCTCCCACGAGCACGAGATAGTGGAGAAACCAGGTTCGAAATCCGTCTCACAAGCACCATACCGACTTAGTCTGACCGAACTGACAGACATGAAGAAACAGACAGAGTATCTGTTGGACAGACAACTAATCCGCCCATCTATTTCTCCCTACGGCGCACCAGTTCTCTTCACTCCAAAACCAGACGGTAGTTTACGGATGTGCATCGACTACCGCGCACTGAACAAACAGACAATAAAAAACAAACACCCCATATTGCGCATAGACGATCTTCTCGATCAACTGCATGGTGCAACAGCCTTTTCGAAGCTAGACTTTCGATCGGGTTACTGGCAGATCAAAATGGCGGACAACTCGGCCCACAAAACGACGTTCCATACTAGATACGGCTCCTATGAATACTTGGTGATGCTGTTCGGACTCTGCAACGCACCAGCGACGTTCCAGGCGGAGATGAACCACATCATACGGCCCCTGCCAGACGAGTGCGTAGTGGTGTACCTGGACGACATACTCATCTACTCCAAGAATATGAAGGAGCGCGTGGAGCTTCTGCAGAAAATCGGTGAGATTTTGCGGAATACTAAATTCTGCGTCAAGCTGTCAAAGAGCGACTTCGCCCTGAAGAAGGTGCAGTTTCTCGGGCACATGGTGAGTGCGGAGGGCGTACACGTGGACCCGCGAAAGATGGAAGTCATAAAAAAGTGGAAAATACCGGACAACGTGAAGGAGTTGCTGCAGTTTCTAGGCTTTGCTAACTACTACAAGAAGTTCGTGCCACAGTACGCGAAGATAGTAGCACCACTGGCAAACTTACTGAAAAAGGATACGCCCTACAAATGGGATACTCCTCAACAGCAAGCCATGGAGCAGCTACAGACAGCACTGTCTACAGCGCCAGAACTCATCCTAATTGTAACAGCTTTACCAAGATTGACGCTACCGCATTACCCCTATACCTGTTCCAGGACGACAGCTACCGCCACCACCACCTGTTCTCGTACAGGATGAACCAGAGTACGAGGTGGAATGCATTCTCACTCATCGGCGCCGCGGTGGCAAGACCCTCGAGTTCCTGATACGCTGGAAGGGATACGACCCCTCTGAGGACAGTTGGGTTGCTCAGGCTGATCTGGGCAACGCACGCCGTGCTCTCAAGGACTATCTTGTCAAGCAGGGTGTATCTCATGTCACACAGCTTTAAGGGGGGGACGTGTGAGAGTACGATGGCTTATGCTGGCTTTGCTAGATTGCCTTACTTTATCACGCTATTACTAGCTTATGTTCATTTTATCTTGCATGCTTATGCTTGATTTCCTAGGTTAGGTGCATTCCTATTTGTCATTATAGTTATAGCACCGAACCAAGTTACGTGTACTGAACTCAAGCCTTTCGCCATCGAATTGCTTTCTACCGAGTTCGGGAAGGTTTTGTTCGGGACGCTTTGCGACCCTCAGAACATTCGCATAGCACGTGGGTTACCTGCATTGTGTCGAAGCTATATATACCCTCGTGTTTTACCCAGGTGAATCAATCAATTTACAACCCACTTTCCTGAGCTCGATCCTTGATCCTCACAAATTGCAGGACGTGGACCTGCACCGTGACGCGAATGACTAGCCTTCTACACCGATAACAAGGAAGAGCGATGACCGCGATGCCTCTAGTGCAAAAATTGCAGAAATTTTGAGCATTCAGCGGAGTTATGGAAATTCCGCTCCAGCCATCGCATGTCCAATCCGAGCACTTGGGCCGGCCGACAAGACGTTCAACAAGACATACGTTAAGCCCCGGGACCTCAGCTTGCACCGTGTAGTGCAAATCCAACGGTTTAGCACCAATGGCAGCAGCCGGTACAACCTGAAGGCTCGCGCAACGTCATCAGCAACATGGCAATGCGCCACAGATGGGAAACTTGTCGCCGCATACGCACACCATCACTAGAGCATATGCCGTATCCGATCCATGCGTCTGAGCAAAATAACCCCTTTACCCCAAACCACAATTACAATGATGACAACGACCAGGACTGGAACTTACCAGTCCCACTACTTGAAAGCCAGCCGCATATACCTGATCCAAGGCCAGCACCCATTGACTGGATTGTGTGGGAAAAGTTCTTCAAGTTCGACACTCCGCACATCGTCCCGCCGCGACTCGCACTTCTCGCGCGTGATGACGACAAGCAGCACAACATGTGATACCTCAATAGCTGCTGCGAGCAACATATGGTGGGCTCCAAGCGTTTCATCTCCAAAGCCATCCCCACCCCCGTGGTTACCTACATCACCATGGCAAACAACGAGTGCATGCGGGCAAACGCACAGGGGATCGTCGTCTTGAACGTGGGAGCATTACACACATCACCTTGAATGATGCGTTGACCGTGCAGAACCTGCTTTTGGTGTTGCGATTGTCAGATTGCGGTGTGGAACTGCGCAAAGACCCAAGAACGCGAGATATCGTGCTTCACTACGCGCTGCCTGAAAGTCGCACAAATACCTCGAACGCGCACGCGCCGCCAATGATGTTTACGTCTTGGATTTCGACATCCTAGACTGCAGTGGCGACACGGGCGAACTTATTGATCTCGTGCCACTTTGCTTCAATTACATTCACTGCTCTGAGTGGAAACACCGAGACGACAGACCTTGGGTGCCGCACCACCCACATGCACGTGAGACGACACTGCACGACCCCGACCCTGACGGCATCTGCGAGTATTGCCGCACGCCTAACGCTGCAACCAATGTCGCTGGCAGAGGACTTGCAGCGATCATTGAAGCTGAGCAATACACGTCACCACACCAAGGCATATCAACGCTGGAGCTCAAAGGCGCAATGAGCCACGATTTCGGTATGCCAGTCGAACTGCTTCCCGGCTCCGCGAAGGAACGCCTTCAATGAATACTTCGAGGGCGAAGGTGCGGATCCTATGATGAGCACGCGAAGGACGCCCCTACACCAAGGAAACATTTATGCAGTACTACCCCCACTGGCGCGCTCTGATGAATAAATTAAGCGTCGAAGGCGAACAAAAGCTAGCGCGCCACAAAGCCGAGGAGCTACACTGCAAGAGCATCACAAAGGCGCGTGGCACATTCGCCTTGGGGTGAATCCGCCGGAGAAGGTGCCTCCAAAAAGGGGGGTTGGGGAAGCAACGACGGATGGGGATCTACCAACGGCGGCACCTCGGGCAACACTTAAGGAACCTGGGCAACCGCATGCGACGACTGGGGCACCGCGATAGCGGATGAGGCAGCACTAGCGGCGGATGGGGAGAATCTGGCGATGGCTGGGGCGCTCCGCGCATCCAAGAAGAATAAAGGGGGGGGATTCGAAGAAACCAATCTACCAGTCGTTCCCTTCGGCCGCCCCCTGCCCTTGCCTGCACCACCTCCGCTCCCTGCGGACATCCTGCCAGAACGCAACCCCTAGGACACGATCGACTGGGGAACGAAACGTCGACCCCTTGTCGCACCATCTATGGCCACGATCCCGAGCCGCACGAACCTACACTCATCCCCAGCATAATCTCCATGACGAGTATCCCTCCCTCTGTCATCCCCAATAGAGAGTTTCTCGCACGTACGCTGACAAATGCGGACATTGATGATGTAAAAAAAAAAAAAGGACCAGCGGAATCTACCCCCGTACCTGATGAAGATCCAGACAAAGCACACACGCGCTACTTGCGCACCTCTGGACTCCGTGCATCATATGACCTGTAGCATCAGAACCTCGGACATCCATCGTGCTCAACGCTGAACAACGGCATCGCTACTGAAGTCTTCAAGTTCTCAGCCACTACGGGCTCAACGACGAAGGCTACACACTTACCTTCGTAGACGCGGGAACCCGTTGTGTCTGGGTCACGAATGTGCAGTTCTGCAGGAGGGTGTACGAAGTTTTTTGCCTCTGGTCGGCCCATGCGCAACGACAGTCAAGGAGGAAGTTACAAATTTGGTAGACTGGTGGCGCAACAAAATTTTGCAGCAAAGAGCTGCAAGATTACCTAGGCCACAAGGGAATATTGCAACACATATTACTCCCCTATGCGCACCCACAACAATGAGTCGTTGAGCATACCAATCGCGCACTAAAGAGGAAGGTGCACAGTCGAAGCTCCCCGCTGGCCGTACTCAATGCACCATGCTCTACGCATGCACAACCTCATCTCCACCACAGACATCGCAAGCAAACTATCGTCGCACATGAAGTGGACGGGCAAGAAGGGAGATTCCTCCATGCTCCGTATATGGGGGTGTATGGTGCAGTGCCGACCTCCTACCTCAAGTATCGGGAAGATCACAAGCCGCAAACGCTAGTGCATTCACCTCAGCATCAGTTACAAGTACAACCTTGACCTCCTCAGCAACAAAATTACACACGCGCACGACATCCCATGCAAACAACTTACCTTTGTGCTGTTTCGCGCGGATAAGCAAGCAGGCACAAATCTGGTGTACGTGAACAACGGGGAGTGATGACGATGACGTGCAGGAGGTCATTCCATAACATCACCATGACACCATCATCTCTGGACTGCAGCCGCTGGGGCTTCATCACCACCTCCGCGAATGCGTGCGTCATCGAGCCGAAAAACCCGCGACGCGCTGACTGGACCCCATAGCCAAGAATGGCGCGCAGCTATGGATGCGGAAGACAAGGGAAACAGGTGGGCGGCGGGGGTGCGGGCGGGCGGGGGTAGCTACAACCAATGCCACGGGATAGACTTCAACCGGACCTTTGCCCTGGTCAGCCGCCACACTGCCATGCGGATTCCACTCGCCATCACTGCAAAAAGGCACCTTCCGTTCCACAAAGTTCACATGAAGAACGCATTCTTGTATGCGTTGGTGAATGCGGATATTTTTGTGGAACAACCACATACCTACAGTGAGGGGGACTCACGCGTGTGCCAGCTGAAGAAGTCTCTTTACGGAATCAAACGGGCACCAAGGCTATGGCCGCAGCACCTGCATAAAATCCTATTGGAAATGGGATTCACATAGCTGACGCACGAGCTCGGGATGTATTGTCCATATTTCAGTGGCACTTACATCCTGCTCACAGTGTACTTAGACGACTCTACACAGGCACGAGAAACACGCTCCTCGACCAGTTTGGAAAAAATATGGTGATGCCTGTTGACATCACCACAAAACCACGACATGACACAGTTCCTATAACTTAATATTTCCTACGCTCTTGAAACCATTCACCTCTCAGCTTCCAAGTACGCTGAAACGCTTGGGAAGCGGTTCAACATTTCTCCCGCGCCACTCTCAATTCCCTACCGCACACGTGGACCATACTACAAGCCTGACAACAAAGCCCTATCCCCCACAAGACTCCACACCTACCAGCAGCAGCTGGGGTGCTTGCACTTTGCATTAGTAACCTGCAGGCCGGATCTCTCCTACATCGCGAGCCAGCTGGCTTAGTACTCACGCAAACCAACGGTTGGGAATCTTCTTCGTCTTCAACGCGCTCTGGAATTCTTCATCTCAATGACCAACATTGGGCTTTGCTACTCCACAATCATAACTCCCTCATTCAATCTTGTCTGCAGTCTGGATGCTGATCATGCCGCAGATCCCAACAATCAATGGTCGATGACCGCTTTTTTGTTTCCAACAATCGCAGAAGCAAGAATTGGTTGCCATGTCATCCCAACCTCGCCGATCTTTCAAATGCAGAGCGATAACTAGAGTGCGATCAGAATAACGAACAATCCGGGATTCGTCAATCACACCAAGCACATCGCGCTCCGATACACCTTGGTCAACCATTTCAGTCATTTACATTTGCTCTGATTTAAGGTCATTGAATTATAATCCAATGTATGTGTTTGTTATAACCACTTCTGTCATATACATTCACTCTTATTTAAGGTCATTTCCGCTGCATTAACTCTGTGCCAACAGCCCAAGGAGATTCTGGCACGGTCAAACTTCTGATCGTAACACATCTATCTTTTATTTAACATCATTCCATTTCTCAATATCCGTCCTTTTTTTCCCATCCTCTTCCTCTTATCTCCTATCTTCCTACCATTTTTTCTTCTCCATTATCTCCTTTCTCACTTCCAATCATTGCCCATTCTTTATATCCTGGGCTCTATTAATAATGATATAAAACTCCTTCCAGAGCAACGGTATTGAGAAATAGTTGCACACAACAGTTGGCTTGTTTCTGCCTTCTAACGACATTGGATCAATAACATTCTACACTCCGGGGGCAGCGAATGGGTTGTCAAGATAGTAACGTAAGGAAAGAGGTAGGGCTTATGCTTAGTAGCCTAGACCAAGCATATCGAGAGGGCTACCACCAAGGCAGGCCTCTAGATAGGATTTCAGTCACTCTTTCTCGTAAGGCCAACTTTGCAGCTTCACTATTTCAATAAGGGTGAAAAACATAATCTCTTAAAAAATAGTATGCAGATTTGCTTTACATTAATAATAATTTAATAAAAATGCTTGACTTGCATGTTAAGGTACGTAGTTATTTAGAGTTCGCAGTTTCTGAGAAGCATGCGGGCTCGATTCCTAACGCAGGTAAAAGGTCTCATTGTTTTCGCGAATATTCCTCTCTAACCCTTCAAGAACTAGCTCAGTACCGTCACTGTATCTACAAAGTATTGTTCTGTAGCACCCTGAATTATCAATATTGTAAAAGTTAACACCCTTCTCTCGCAAGGGTCAAATAAAAAATCATTTTGGAAAAAAGGGGCCCATAAGCAAACCGAGCCTTATAGTAAGTGTCATAAGGATGAATCACCCTTATATCCTGGGGCCTGCACCAAGGAGAAATTTGAGAATGTGTGACTCCACAATAAGACGCTAGGTGCATATAGCAAAGAAATAAAGAAAGGGGTGCACCACCTATAAAAGAACTACACTACTACACGCAAGTGTAGTATATAAATATTAATTCATATTGAAACGTGTGCGACGAATGGGCGGCGCACGGCTGGCCGGCAAGCAGTCGGCGGTAGCGCAGCGGTCACGCACAGCGGGATGGGCGGGTGGGCGGCGTACGTGCAGCAAGCACGCAGTGGAAGTGGGGCGGGTGGGCGGTGGGCAGGGGCAGCGCGGGCGGGCGGCTGATGCACGGGCCCTCTAATGGAAAGAGGTGGCCGGTATTGAGGGCGGGCACAGCGATCAGATGTATCCTCATCGGTTTGGATAGCAACAACTAGGTTTGGTTTGGGTAGTAGCAGTTAGACATTCCGACCCTCTGCAAGAATATTTATAGAATCA
Source organism: Closterium sp. Yama58-4 (assembly GCA_947470075.1). Taxonomy (NCBI): domain Eukaryota; kingdom Viridiplantae; phylum Streptophyta; class Zygnematophyceae; order Desmidiales; family Closteriaceae; genus Closterium; species Closterium sp. Yama58-4. The sequence goes on along the minus strand of CANIUD010000187.1, from coordinate 77,161 downwards.
TGGGTGTTCATTCTTCACCGTCAATAACTTGCAATCTCGTTTATTTTGTTTTTTATTTGCACTTACTTTTCTTTTGCAATAAGGATATTTACCTTAATTTTGAAATAAGAACACCCTATCTGAACTAGCTGTAGAAAGTAAGAATGAAGAAAGGAGAGTTTGCACTAGCAGCAGTTGGCATACATATAGGAAACCCTAATTGGGTTGTACTCGCTATAGAGTACCCCACCTCAGGCTAGAGCATAATATTCTGACACACCCCCATAGCCAAAGTGGGGTGTAATCAGCAGAGAAAGCAAAGCAGTACAAGCTCAGGGTGGATCACAATGTCACCACAGATTCAGAGCACAAGTTTAAGAAGCAATAGTTTAAAGTGCACAATTATGAGCAAAGCTAGAGGCAGTTACAGAGGGCAAGTGAGGAGGAGGAGGGCTGGCGAGAGGAGAGAAGAGTGGAGGCGACGACTGAAGCTGCAGACACACGGGCAACAGACGGCTCTGGTGCAACTCTAGTGGCTACCGGGAGCAAGGGCCCCGGAATACAGGAGTAACAGGCTCTGCGTCTGATCAGCAGCGACAGGAGCAACGGACCCACGGGCGACAGGTGCAACCGGCTCTCTGAGCTACCGGTGGCTATCAGAACCCCGGAATACAGGCGCTGCAGACGACACGACGGCTGCCTCCACCCAACCTCCTCCAACTGTCCCACACCCCCCAACACACACCCCCTGCTGAAACCCTAGCTCCACTCCCATGGCACCCCCCTTAAACCCTAAACCCTCGGCTCCCACACACCCACCCCCCTGAGCAGCAGCTGCAGCAGTGGGAGACGGAGGAGGAGGAGGAGCAGGGGACGGCTGACAGAGACGGCACCCCCATACGCTCCACCCCCAAACCCTAATTCAGGAGTACGGGCAGCAGCAGGGGTGGGGCGCCGTCAGAAGCGCGAGGGACGGCGTGCAGCTCAGTGGGAGAGGAGACCGGGCGCCCGCGGGCCAGGCGCAGCCCGTACGAACCGCGCGCAGGCGGCCCGAGGCGCGCGCGGGCCAGGCGCAGCCCGTACGGGCCGCGCGCGGGCCTGGCGCAGGCCGTACGGGCCGCGCGCGGGCCTGGCGCAGCCCGTACGAGCAGCGCTCGGGTTGTACGGGCCGCGCGCGGGCCTGGCGCAGCCCGTACGGGCCGCGCGCGTGCAGGACAGGCCGCGCGCGGGCCTGGCGCAGCCTGTACGGGCCGCGCTCGTGCAGTACGGGCCGCGCACGGGCGACGGGGGCGACGCGCGGGTCCCCGGGGGCGCTTCGGCGGGCGACGGGGGGAGAAAACCGCCGCGCGCCTCGGGGCGCACGGCGGGCAGAGAACCGCCGCACACCTCGGGGCGCACGGCGGGATGAAAAATCCGTCGCACGCCACGAGGCGTGCGACACACAGAGTAGCAGTAGCAGTAGCAGTAGCAGCGGAAGGCTTAGGTGGTGGGCCCACCCACAGGATCGACCCAGGAGGGTCGACCTGCTCTGATACCATGTCAGAACTAGCTGTAGAAAGTAAGAATGAAGAAAGGAGAGTTTGCACTAGCAGCAGTTGGCATACATATAGGAAACCCTAATTGGGTTGTACTCGCTATAGAGTACCCCACTGCAGGCTAGAGCATAATATTCTGACACCCCCCTTGTTAGATTCGAGCTTAAGGACGCTTTTCTAAGCAACCCAGATTCTAAGGGTTGATTACGATCTGCGACCATGAAAACCAGGGCTACAATTTGAGCAGCTTTGGGATTCAAAGTGTTGTTCCCAAGGACTTTGACAGGCCTGGTGGAAAGGCGGGTCAATACGCAAGAGACTGCACAGAGGAAACGCCGGCAAAGGGGAAATGGGAAGAGTCATTATTTAGCGGGCCCCTTACTGACTGTGCTCTGTCGCCCGAACCCCACCATCCCCACCAAGTCGTGGTTCCGATTCATGAATCGATCGCACTCGGCCTAATAACGGAGATAACCATATGGATCACCCTGTGCTAGTTGCTGGCAGAGTGTTAAAAAATAATTTAAAAATGTTCGTCGATGGCGGGGCTAGCCATAGCCTCTTCAACTTGGCGACAGCAAAAAAATGCAAGCTGCAACTTGATATGTATCTGCCCGAAATCGACGCTCGCCTCGTGGATGGAACGCCCCTGGCGACACTGAAGAAACACGAACGGTGTGGATCAAATGCGGCGACGATTTCGGCTTCAGCATGAAGTTTCTCGCGACAACGCGAAACAACTGCAACATGCTTCTGGGACGTGATTGGCTAGCACAACTCCATCATCGATAGGACGGTGGGATCATGCAGCATCCGCAAATACGAGGAGCCCATTATGTTGCCTGCATGGACACCTGTCTACCTCCAAGCCCTGTGCGTCGAAGCCGTCACTATTGCTCGCCACTTCAACTGAGGCGCACAGCTGTTCGCCGTATGTTTGCGCAAGTTGGCAGCCGACACCGACGGAAAAGGACATCGAGAAGCTGTGCGCAGCTGTACCACCTGATTTCGCGGAGCTGATTCGACAGTAGCCGGACATCTTCCCTGACGATCTGCCACCTAGACTGCCACCAAAGAGACCCGAAGACTAGAAAATCAGCTGGAACCTGGCGCGCAACCAACTGTTCGGACACAGTGGCGGTTGACCCAGCCGGAACTCGAGGAGTTGAGAAGACAACTTAATACACTGTTGGAGAAGGGGTTCATTCGACCCAGTACATCTCCCTTTGCAGCGCTGATCGTGTTCACAACGAAAAAGGACGGCGGGCTTCGCATGTGCATCGACTATCGTGCATTCAATAGGGTGACAAGCAAATCTCGCTATCCAATCCCACACACCAACGACCTCCTAGATCAAATTCGCGGTGCTCGCTACTTCTCGAAACTGGACTTGCGTGGCGGTTACCATCAGATTCGGGTCTTCGCTGACAATTGTCACAAGACCGCGTTTTGCACCCGCTACAGAAGCTGCGAGTTCACGGTGATGCCGTTCGGCCTCACAAACGCGCCATCCACATTTCAACTGACCATGAACAAGGTTTTCCAAGATCTACTCGATCGCCGCGTCATCGTCTATTTGGAGGATATTCTTATCTTTAGCAAGACACGGGAACAACACCTCCGCGACCTTGACGCAGTGTTTAAACGGCTACAGGAGAACCGCCTCATCACCAAGGGCTCTAAGTGCGATTTTTTTAAGGAGTTAGAGTTTTTGGGGCACGTAATATCCCATGATGACATTAAAATTGACCCGGTGAAGATCAAGACCATTCAAGAGTGGAAGCCCCGAACTAATGCCACGGAACATCAAAGTTTTTTTTTTAGGTTCGTGAATTATGTCCGGCGGTTTATCCCAAATATGGCCGGGGATAACCGGCTCGATGACGGGCTTACTGCACAAAGACAGAGAGTTTGTGTGGGGGGAGGAAGCAGAGGCGGCTTTCCTGGAGTTGAAGAAATTTCTCGTTTCCCCTCTGGTTTTGTGCATCGCCGATCCATCGAAGCTGTTAGAAATCGTCACCGACGCCTCAGATTTCGCCATCAGAGTTGTGCTTCTCCAAGATTTCGGGAACGGGCTGCAGCCGATAGCCTACGAGTCACGCAAGCTACAGTCAGCCGAGCGCAACCCTCCGATACATGACAAAGAGGTGCTCGCCATAATATACGCGTTCAAACTGTGGCGCTGCTACTTGACGGGCGCCGACGTCACTGTTCGCACGGACCACAAGTCCCTACAGTACCTGCGAGCCCAGCCCAACCTCAACCCGCGACAAATTCGGTGGCTGGATTACATGGAAAGCCACTTCACCTACCGCATCACGTACAAGAAAGGGGCGAATAACATCGCCAATGCCCTGACCCAACCGACAGTTCAATCCACTGCAGTACTCATCATTCATTCGAGCCCGCTACTTACACTACGACCGGAAATCACCAGCAGGCGACGATGCCGAAGGGGGATTTTTACCTAAAAGCCGACTGGAACTGACCGGATTTGGGTTCCCGCTTACCGGCAACTGCATGAGCTCCTCATCCAAGAGGTCCACAATTCAAATCTCTCTGGACACTTCGGGGTTGATAAAACCCAGAAAATGCTGCACCGACATTACTACTCGCCTGACTCTTCTAACAACGTCCAGTGTTATGTGTCCTCATGCAGGGTGTGCCAAGCCATGAAATCGACACGGCAGCGGCCAGCTGGATTGCTGCAGCCCCTCGAGCCACCCGAACGACCATGGCAACAAGTGATGATGGATTTTGTCACGGGGCTGCCAGCTGGACCGTCTAGCACGACTCCGTACTTGTCGTGGTCGATCGCCTAATGAAAATGGCGCACTTCGCACCAAGTCGTACTACAATCACGGCCCTCATCATCTCAACGGTTGTGTGACTACACGGCATCCCGTCGGCGATCATCAGCGACCAAGACCCGAAGTTCACTTAAGAATTTTGGAAGGAGACATGGGCGCAGTACGGCACGAAGCTACAGTTCTCGTCGGCGTACCACCCACAAATCGACGGCCAGACCGAGCGGACCAATCAGACGATGGAGCAGCTGATCAGGACAAACTGCCCCGACCCCGCTCGCTGGGAAAATTCGCTCGCCATGCTGGAGTTAGCATTCAATAACGCCCCTTCCAGCACGACTAATCACTCCTCGTTCTTCTTGAATCACGGGATGGACCCAGTGGTGCCTTCCAAGACTACACTCGACAACCCGATCCCGAGGTCACCAACATTTGTGACCAATCTCTAGGAGATTCGCGAGAAAGCAGTTGACACAATTCGCAAGGCGACTTCCACTGCCCGGAAATATACGGATATTCAGCGACGAGAAATCGTAATGGCAGCTAGTAAACTAATCCTACTCGACACAAAAAATCACCGACTGCGTGGCCCAAACAAGCTGCGGACACAATTTTGTAGACCCTTCAAGAACATTCAGATGGTGACGCCTGTCAGCGCAAAGCTGCCGCTACCCGACGATTGGCGTGTCCATGACGCATTCCATATCAGCCTACTTCGCAAGTTCGTGTCGGCCACGACATATATCGCGCGCCAGCCCACCGCCCCGACAGCTCGGCCTGTCCGGGAACATGGATCGAGACCCATCCAAAGTTTTGGCGCATCGTGTTTGGCTCGACGCTGCTGGTCGCCACGTGGACTTCTTAGTCCGATGGACTGACTGCACCAGTGAGGATGACACTTGGGTGCCATCCGCCTTGCTTGAAGCGTCTCCGCTCGTTGGTGATTATCTCGTCCGCAAGTGAGCTACGGATACTGAGCACCTTTCTTGTTGTTGGGGGGGGAGTCAGGAATTTTTCCTTATTCCTTACCGCGGTTGAATACTTATACAACCCCGACATTTCGAACTTCGCACGTTTGGCCTACATTTCCGGTGCTGTGGCTGCTCCACGTCGCCTTCGACTTTCTGATCGCCAAACCTACATCCAACCTCGTTTCCCCGAGGTTCCCTCCTAGCTAGGGTAGTCACTATATAATCGCGTGCCTTCATTGTATTGTCAGTTCATTGAGTCACAACTTCCATATTCGTTATTCCACGCATTCTCCTTTACAACTCATACATATAGAGCCCATTGTATCCGGTAACCAAGAACCGTATTATGGGCCAACAATTTAGTATGTCGCAACTTTTGCGAGGGGACGTGGGGGCAGAGCACATCCATTATCCCGACAGTATCGGGGCCAGAGGACAACCTGTGCCATGGAGGAGCTGGCGCAGGTTGGAGGGGGGAGATAGGAAAAAACACCGCAGGTCCTGGCATATTTGCCCTCACATTTTAATGTCCCAGAGCACTGTAGCAAAGCGAAAAATTCTCGCCCAAAAAGAGGGGGGTTGGCGACCCACCCTGTTGGGCCCTTAATATATTGGAGTAGGGTTTTTTTTGTGCACTAACCCATGTATTGGTACTGTGCAATGTTGTCCTGTGAACATTGCTTCTTCTAGAATCAAACTTTTTATTCTTGTGTTGTAAGAGAACCACTTTCTTTTCTTTCGTCTCATTAGGGCGGAAGCTTTCACCAGGGTGGGGGGAACAAAGACAGAAGATGGCACGGAATCAATTTTAGGTGGTGTTCGCGTCGTTGCTGTAAAACACCTGCGCCTCGGTTTTCAAAACATTAGCCCTACAACCCGCACTGTACAGCCCTCGATAGTGCGATTAGAAGCTTCATAGAAGAAGCCTCAACTTTTTCTTCCATCCTTCTTCCGTGGCCGCCAAACTGGGCCTTGATTCTCGAAATTGCTGTGGCGTGGCTAGTGCTACTCGGGGATTCTGCGGAGGCCGTGAAGAATTTGCGACTTCCACTCGTGCATCTTTTTAACAGTTACTCGAAACACATGTGTGCAAATACCCTAACCGGTCAAACCCAGGAGTAGACTGTTCTTTTATGCGGTAGAATTTGGTGAATGAGATATGGCTTTCTTACATCTGCACTTCTGGTCAGTGTGACACAATCGGTGCTCTCACAACAAAGTGAAGCCCAATCGAGGCGTTTCTGTTCAATAGGATAGAATCTTCCATTTTTTTTTTAGCTCTCCGCCTTGCTGCCGCCATGGCCATGGCAATTAGCTTTAACAAGGCCAATGTGTTTCAATTTCTTACCTGATCATGGGTCTGAAGCAATCAATCGAAGCCTGGCTTTAAGCTCTACACCGCAATATATTTTTAGTGTTCATCAATGGAATCTAAGCAAGGGTTTTAAGAGTTGCAGGCATTCGATTGCGTTCTGCACATCCTTATTTCATGGCACTACACATGGCGTGTACTACAACCAGATAGATGGTTTCTATTGCGACAATGCAATTTCTAAGTTATCTGCTCACGCAGCTTTCAAAGACACCAACTCCAAAAGATGGATGTCAACCCCAAGGGTACCAACGGGAAACTCGAGTTCGGATCTGCAGAGGTTCTCCTTCAAGCACAAACGACATCAAAAGAGTTTAACAACAATTTCCGTGCTCAGACCTGCTTGGTTATCAGCCATTGTCGAGTTGTCAAGCTCAGCTCATCATCGCACAATGCCAAGGGGGCGAAGCACCAGGAGCAATAAGAAGATGACTTGAAACGATCAGGAGAACGCGGAGGCTGGCTTACTTGACGTACATATTAAGGGAGACGCTGGTGTGGAGAAATCGACTACTGCATCTGCGTCTGCTGCTGTGAACGTTCCCTTTGAAGACCTACTGGACCTACAGGACAACACTGATTATGGAATGACGTCAGGAGCGGTTACGGCCGATGATGAGGAGGATGGGAGCGTGAAGCCATCCAAGGAGGTGGCTGGAGACGACGAGGATGCGGATGCTGGTGCTGACGAGGAAGACTTACAAGATGAGGTCGACGCGGTATCAAGCATGGCTCTTGATGACGAAGACAACGGCTACCTGAGCGACGACTCGGACGAGCATCTGGAACCTGACTCGCTAATCAGTGTCATTGCTAATAAGCAGTTTTCGCTAATATTGCCTGTATCTATTGCCAGGAATGCAGAAGTTTCCCGCGCTTCGGTGACGGTTGCTGCGATGCTGGACCACTACAAGGAGAACCTGTCTCCAGGCGCATTACAAACAACCACACCAGGAGCTCTCGGCGACATACCTCTCCCCCAAGCGCTACAGTCGCCTGCAAGTTACCTTCAGCCATGTCAGGGACGCAAACTTTATTTGGAACCGGGTTATGAGCCATGAAAGCTTGAATGGCGACCCGATCTTACCTGGCAACACCCTGAAGATGCGCATTTCTTGTGCAAGCGTATTCTGAACCCGACGGCGAAGAAGGTAATACTCAAGGGAGCCCCGGCCGAGATCTCTGTGGAGCTCATTCGTCGCCTGCTGGTGGTTGCGAAGCTGGTTAGGCGTGGCAAGAGCGCTTTCGCCAGTGGGATTGGTTTCCACCGCACCGTCGACCCAAATACAGGGATGGATACTGACCGCATCCGTGGCTTGATCATCCCCGATGCCACTGATAAGTACGGCTGGAGGTATTTCGTGCAAGACCCGTCGGCAGGAAAGCGGTACCTGCTCCATTTCCCATCGCTTACCTGCAATTTCTGCGGTGGTCAGCACATGTCCCGGTATCATGGTCAGTACATTACCACGCAGCAAGAGAACTTCGCCAACTGGAACCTGACTGAGAAAAAGGTTTATGAGATGAACGGTTTACGATGTGGCTCGCCTCAGACATTAACAGCGAAGTTTTTACCGTATTCTTTCTCACCTCCAGTTTATACTAATAATAAATTGCCTACCTTTCCCCGCAGCGGCTTCCCTGAAAGCTTCAAATCTTCGGAAGTGGATTATGAGGGACCCGTCCATCGTACTTACCTCCACCAGAGGCTCGTGGGAGGAGTGGGTCTGTATTCAGACCGCGTGCGAGAAGGCACAAGGGAACCGGTACGAATAGGCATCTGCTCACATCGCATCTGCCAGGCACAAAGGCGGGGTTGTGAAAGGAAGGTTCTGCAACACGTGCCAGCAAGCACCCACAGAAGCTACTCGCCTTTAAAAAGGATTATATCGCGAAACCAACAAAGCAGTGACTGGTAGCTTAGAAGGTGGCAGTATGGCCGGATCGGGTGATGATGTAACGAGAGGGATTGTGATAGCCAGATGTGTAGTTGGAGCCATGTTTTCATTTGCTGTAGCAGGCTATACCATTGCAATGAGGATCAATCGCCCATGGATGCTGTGGGGTTTAACGAGGTGGTTGAATGGATAAGCACAACAAACTCACCTTCTTCGAGCTCAACATCAACGGGCTCGGTAGTAGTGGGAAGCATGAAAGGTGCGGAAAATGGATAAGGTAAGCAGTGAACATTGTAGTTCTTACTAATACCCGCATTCCGGTTGATCATAACTTTTGGGCAAAAGTCAGATCGGAAGCTCAGGCAGTGGTGACGCCGTCGTTGAGGGCCGGAAGTGTCGCCATGCTAGATTGCCTGCAAGGGATGAAATTCACGGAAGTGGTTAAACATGGTTCAGGCTGTCTCCTGAGCCTGATGGTAACCTGGCAAGATCTACGTTGCAGAATAGTAGCAGTGTACCTACCGGCACAAGCTTCCACCAGGGGTGTTTCCTTCTGCGATGTTCTAATGCCTTTTGTGTAGAGCTTGAGCGCGGCCTCGTACACGATTCTTCTGAGTGACCTCAACATTGTAGCGGATCCGGAGCTGGACAAGTCTTCGAAGCTGGGGACGCCGGAGGAAAACCAGAGGTTTCTGCAGATATTCTCGAGACGGGATCTGCAGGATGCCTTTCGCAGTCTACATCCAACCCGCAAAGAATACACCTTTTCAATGTCTAAAGGATGAGCAAGAGGATTGACAGGATACTAGTCTCTCACTATCTCCTCAGCTGTGTCATAGGGGTGAAGCATAAGATGGTCCCGTATGGGCTGACGGATCACTTGTTTGCGGTGGCGATGACGATCAAGTCGGCTTCCTCAGAAGGGAATGGTCCGGGCCTTTGGAGACTTCAGGCGCCTCAGGCGGGTGGGGAAGGAACCAGGAGTATTATTTCGGCGGTGCTAGATGCACAGGCGGACCACCTGGACCAGAGTTTGGAACAGCTGTTGTCGAACCTGTGCGCAAGCATAAGAGCACACGTAGCTGACGAACAGAAACAGATAAGGGAACCATTACACATATGGAAAAGAAGGTGGAGGGCCTACGGTGGAGGGTGATGGCCAAGCCATCTGCTCAAGTCATATCCGAGGAGTTGGTGAAAAGTGAGGTGGCCTGGAAGCTGTACCAGGACAGCAACAAGGAGCGGCTGCAGGTCATGACAGGGTTATTGGCAGAGCTGGCGGGAGAGACACATTCGGGTTTCTTGTCCGCTTTGGTCAAGTCAAGGAAAGCAAGGACAGAAATCAGTGAGCTAGTCTTCAAGGGAAGGCAATGCAAAGGGGCGAGGGAAGTGCTGTCGGCAGCATCTGAATACTTCAGAGAGGCGTATGAAGTCTTACCTCAACAGCAACTCAATGAGCCATGGCCAATCAAGGAAAGGAGCAGGCTGCAAGAAAGTGACCGGTACTAGCTTAGCAGACAGTGGACGGAGCAAGAAGTGAAGGAGGCGTTGAAAGAACGACTTCCGGAGAAGGCCCCAGGGTAGGATGGGTTGCCAAAGGAGTTTTTTGAACGGAACTGGGATTTGCTGGGCCCGACACTAATGAAGGATGTGAGAGCCTTTGAAGGGTCGGCGGTGCTATCCGGGTCCTTCACGACCGCGGTTACCATTCTCCTGCATAAAAATGGTGACATGGACTTGTTACGTAACTATCGGCCAATCACTCTGCTGATCATTTTCTACAGGCTGTTAGCAAAGGTGTCGGCAAACAGGATAAAAAAGGCCTTACTTCGTGTGATATCAACTTTCTCCTGGGGAGAAGCTTGAAGGAGGCAGTCTTGTTGGTTGCAGATGTGATCGATGCGGCAGCAGAAGGAGACAAAGATTGGCTATTGCCTCTGGTAGACATCTAGAAGGCCTACAATTCAGTGTCCCACGAAAACTTGTTCAAAACACTGAACAACATGGGTTTCCCAGAGAATTTCATGGCATGGGTAAAGGGGCTTCATGAAGGCACGACCATGAGGCTCCTGCTCAATGGCTGGTAGGGAGAGGGGGTGGAGATGAGCAAGGGTGTGCGGCAGGGCTGTCCACTTGCTCCGTACCTATTTTAATGAGCTGTCGAGCCTCTCTGCCAGGAAGTGGAAAAGAGAAGGCTGGGAGTCACGATGAGAGAGATTGGTGAGCTGGCATATGTCGGATATGCCGACGATACTACACTGGTCCTGAATGGGAAAGAACGGGTGGAAAAGGCGAAGTCCCTGCTTGATGATTTTGCTGCAATCTCGGGGCTGAGGATTAATCAGGACAAAACAACCTTGATGCCACTGGGGAAAAACTGGAGATGAGTGCAGCCGGACGACTCACCGTTTAAATGGGTTGCGAAGGGCATACCAGAGAGGTTTCTAGGCGTGTGGATAACATCAGGAGGTTCACCGAAACCAGCGTGGGATAAGGCGTTTGAACGGGTGAGCGCGGTGTTGAGCTGCTGGGCGTCGAAACATATGAAGACTTCGGCGAGGGTCACCATCGTAAACTGCTACGCGATGCTGATCCTGCTGTTCCAGGCGCAGATTAATGCCCCGCACAACATATGGAAGAAGGTGAAGCAGCTGTACCACAATTTCATCACGGATGGCAAGTCGCTGTTTGCCAAGCACTTCATACTGTGGAGCTATGAGCTGTCCTGCTGAGAAAAGAAAGGAGGGTTGGGATTTATTGACCCCAAACACTGGATCAACAGCATGGTCATCTAGAACCTGGGGAAAGTGGAAGCGGAACAAGACCCTCTGAGGAACTGGCTGTGAGAAAGAGCAGCTGGTTTTCTGCTCGGGTTGGCCACAGTTCTATGCACACCCATCAATACTAAAGCACTGGTTGGCTGGCAGTACGAGATGGAAGGCCACGATAGAGGCTTTGTGGGAATCCAAGATCGTGACGGTGGGAAACCCGGAAATAGGTGGGACGCGGAGGGGGAGGAGCTACTCTATAATTGCAGCATTTTTCTTCAGGGGCAAGTCGCCTTTCGGAGGTAAAAAAAGGGTTGCATTGCCTGAAAGGAATCAAACTGGGGGACCTCATAAAGAAAGAGCCAGACAAGAGAAGGATGTTAAAAGGATGAGGCCATGCTCGAGAGAGAGCTGCGTGGGGTGGAGCAGAGGAACTGGGCGGTTAAGGAGTAGGAAGTGACACCACAAAAGTGGAAGGGAATGGTGCTGAATGTTAAGTGCAAATTCACATTGCACGACATCCTGCCGTCTGTTTGTACGAGTATGCATGTGCGAATGCATTTGCGTGTGAATGGTGTGTTCGTATGTTTGTTTGCTTTCGCAATTTTTGCATGAGGCATTTGCAGGTACTCGCGCAATGTGCGCTTCGGCACAACATTGTACGCGCTATGAACAATGCAAGCAGAAAGGACGAGCTCGCAAAGGGACCCGCTTTGCGGTTCGGTTAATTTGATTGCGCAGATTCAGTTCTATCCAACTCAAAATTGTACTCATTTGTTTGGTTGACTACAGTGTAGCAGGGCAGGCACTATAGGGGTACACTTTAGGTGAAGGTTGAATGTTTTTTGTCTGTATATGCATGCTACAGGGCTAGGGGAAAGAAGCACAACCAGAATTTGGCTGTTTGGGCAAAGACAAAACAGGTTCTGTTTTAGAACCTGAACCTGGTTGTTATTTTCCCAGGTTGAAAAAAAATAACCAGAGGTTGTTTACAAACCTACAACCTGCCGTTTTGTCCAGTCAGGCTGATTCTGTTGCTTGGAATTATTTGGGATCATCCCTGGTTCTTCCCAGGTTGATTCCCAAGGTCCTTGCTAGCTAGAACTATTTATTCCTTCTCTGTTTGTACCTGGATATAGTCAATTGATTCAAGCAAATTCCTTCCTCGCTGGAATTTCGTTTCTACGCTATTCGACGGCGGAATGCTACCGAGTCAACGCTAGTACGCTAGCATTGCGACGCTAGGCAAACGCTGTCCAAACCATAACTTCGTAATGGCTGAACTTTTGGCAAGGCAACTTGGAGCGAGCTTCGATATCGCAAAATCTCAGCTTTTTCTGATTGACGGTCTGCCTGGCACGCTTTGCGATATTCATGGCACTCTCGTTATTTTAGCTGACTCGTTCTTGACTCCTCTCTCTACAAACTCGGACCCAAGGATAGGGGCTGGTCTTGTACCTGGCACCCAGGGACCCTTGGAGGTGACCCTGAGGAGAGGTTTTAAGTTTGATTAAGTCCTAATAGCTTGATTTTATTAGGCCCTTACATCAAGAAGCTGGTATCAGAGCTGCGTTATAGTGATCCTCGTTATAGGTAGCTATGGCGGGCAATACCTCGGCGGGAGCTGGTGAATCTTCAGCCCAAGATCGTAGCGGCAGCCAAGATTCTGGTGTTTCAGCGCCAAGGGGAGCGCAAACAAACCAGGGCTCGCTGATCAAGGAGGTGCTGAAAAACTTCACCGTCGAGAAGTTCAATGGTGAGGGCTATGATGATTGGGCCTGGAAAATGCAATTATATTTCCGTCAGATTGGATTGCTGAAAGTGATGATTGGAGAGGAGCCTAGACCGAGTGACCCCGCGCTGCAGGAAGATTGGGACGAGCGCGCCTCGGCTGGCTACTATTTGATGTCGCAGAGTTTGAAGCTGAACCAGCGACACCACGTCATGCATCTACTGCCGGAGGTTGAGTGTGGTCCAAAGGCGTGGACTGTGTTGAAGGAGCTGCACGCCCCTACCTCCGTCGCTGCGACGCTCATGATGGAGAGGGAGCTGTCCGCGTTGTGCTTGAGCAAGGGAGAGCTGGTACAACCTGTTCTGGACAAGACGCATGATCTCTATGCGAAGCTGGGGATCGTGGGAATCACCTACCCGGAGCAAACCAAGTGCCTAAAGATGCTCTCGCTGCTGCCGGAATCGTGGCTTCAATTCATGAGCGGATTGAGTCTGCCGCAGAACCAGAGCTTGTGGACGCTCGAGTGGGTGCGGATGAAGATTCTGGAGGAGGACTTCCGTCGCCGCCAACTGAGGGGTGGAGGCTTCGGCAGCAGCGGCTATGGGATGCAAGGTAGACGACGTGGCAGAGGACGTGGCTTCGGTGGTGCTGGACGTGGTGCAAAGAAGGACGACGACTCCAACGACCAACAAGGAGGTATCGGTTGGGGTCGCGGTGCGAAATCTGGACGTGGGGGCAAGTCGGGTGCTGGTGGCAAAATGAAAGGGAGTTGCTGGTATTGTGAGAAGGAAGGGCATCCCTGGTTTTTGTGCTATAAGAAACCTGATGGATGGACCCCCTAAAATTGTCACCAGGATGGAGGCGCATGGAGGAACCATAAAAATGGCACACACATGGTCGCAAGCTTGCCCGACAATAGCCCAAAGGGCAACGGCGGTGCGGAGAAAAAGGAGCGCGCCGCGGGCCAATTCTTCCATGTCGCAAAGAAGGGGTAGCAAGGAGACGCATCTGCCAAGGCTGGAGCAGGAGACACCCCCTGGACTTTTGGGTGTTGGACACGGGCGCTGCTTGGACGATGACGCCGCGCAAAGACCTGCTGGACGACGTACGCGCTGCACCGATCAACGAGGTGTGCTCCGCCTCTAGTCACGCGCTGAAGGTGGCTGGTGCGGGATGAGCTGCGTTTAAGGGAGCGGATGGCAAGCTGGTGGTGTTGCACGATGTTCTCCTAGTCCCCGATCTCAAGGCCAACCTCATCTCCCTCCGTAAGCTTGCCAAGGCTGGGGTGAGCACTAGCACGGATGGGGCTCGCACGTACAAGGGGCAGCTGGGCAATCGGGTGCTTTGGGATCTGCACGAGAGCAAGGACGTGTACAGATCCATGTGGCAGCTGCTGGCGTTTGCGTAGCACGGTGGGGGGCAGGCTAGAGAGGGGTCTTCATCCCAAGGGGAGTGCAACGCTGTTGGAAGGGTTGGTGTGAAAGTGTCGGCCAGATCTGGGGAGACAGACTGGGAAATGGCACACCGATGCTTGGGGCATGTGGCAATGCCTTTGCTGAAACAGTTGGAGAAGGATGGAGCCATCAAGGGTCTGAAGTTGAACGGACAGCCACCTGATGACAACTGTGAAATCTGTTTGCTCTCAAAGTTTACCCGTTTTCCTATCCATAGTGTGGCTCGTAGAAGCAAGAAGCCTTTGGAGCTGGTCCAAATAGACTTGGTTGGGCCGCTGCCGGTGCAAGGGCACAAGGGGGAGCGGTATTTCCTAACCATAGTGGATGACTCGAGCAGGCTGATGTGGACCCGCTGAAGCAGAAGAACCACGCCGCCTCCACGACCCGGGATGATTGGCTGCCATTCGTGGAGAAGCAAGCGGAGTGTGTAGTGAAGCGGATTAGGACAGACCGTAGCGGTGAGTTTCTTGGAGCTGAAATGACCCCACAGTTCGATGATGTAGCAGAACGGGCGAACCGGACCATTCTAGAGACAGCTAGGGCGCTGCTCATAGAATCTCGATTTGGCAACTCAATGTAGCCTTACGCTGTCCGGCACGCTACCGTCGCTAGGAACAAGGTGCTCACCAAGGGGGTTTGGGAGGAAGCCGCCGGTGGACATGCTGAGGGTATTCGGTTGCATGGTAGTCGCCCACGTCCCCAAGACCTACCGCAGTAAGTTGGGGGCAAGTGCAATCTGGTGTGTGCATTTGGGGCTGGCTCCTGAGAGCAGGGGATGGCTGTCGTAGGAACCATCCAAGGGTGTGTTGTTTGACAGCAGGGATGTGAAATTCATTGAGGGCATGATGTATGGGAGCTGGGAGAAACAGCCAGAGGCAAGGGTGTCCCAGCAGATGGAGCAGATGACCATGCAGCAGGACCTGACCCCTAGTGTGTGAAAGGAGGGAGAGGAGGCAGCTGCAGAGGGTGGTGATGAAGAGAAGGTACAGGAGGCACCAGCTGGTGGGAGGAGAGGCTAGTGATAGCACTGGTGGAGCTGCTGGATCTGAAAGAGGAGAGCAGCAATAGAGAAAAGCTAAGTGCCTAAGCTAACGCAAAGGAGGAAGCCAAAGGGTGTCGTTATGAAGGGGTCGAAAACACCCGTCTCCAGGTAAGGACGCACCCGCATGGCAACAATGAAGCTGACTGCAGGAGCTGATGTAGCAGAGCAGCAGCTTGGGAATGAGGAGGCGTTACTGTTTTTGCCTTAAGGGTATGACCATGATGAGGAGGACGAGCCTGCATACTGTTTTCTTGCCCCTGCACCAGAGGAACCAGCTAGCATGGAGGAGGCATTAGCTGGACCAGATAGGGACAAGTGGCTGGTTTCAAGGGATGCTGAGTACCCAAGCCTGCTAGAGAATGGGACATGGGATCTGGTGGTGCCACCTGAGGGGAAGAAAGCGATACAATGCAAGTGGGTGCTGAGGATCAAGACCGATGACAAGGGGCAGGTCACCATCTACAAGAGTATGTTGGTGGCGAAGGGGTTTATGCAGAAGGAGAAGAGGGACTTCGATGAGATCTTTGCTCCCACTGCCAAACCCCCTACCCTCCGTGTCTTGTTGGCAGATGCAGCCGTTAGAGGGAAATCATCATTCAGATGGATATATCAACGGCCTTTCTCAATGGGATTTTAGATGAAGAGGTGTTCATGACGCAGCTGCCTGGGTATGAGGATGGTACGGGCAGGGTGTGCAAGCTGAAAAAGTCCATCTACGGCTTGAAGCAGGCGCCACGCTGCTGGTACCAGAAGTTGGCTGCTGTTTTAGAGGAGATGGGATTCAGGACCAGCAGCTGTGATGAGAGCCTCTTTCTCAAGGGGGAGGGGGAGGAGCTGGTGCTGTTTCTGGTCTACGTGGACGACATTCTTCTCTTTAGCAGCAGCATGAAGGAAATCCAGAAAGTGCAGCAGCAGCTGATGGAGAACTTCAAGTGCAAGAACCTTGGGGAGGTAAAATACTACCTCGGGATGCACGTGGAGAGGGATCCAGATCACAGGTGGTTAAAGCTGCACCAGGAGAAGTTCATCAAGGAGCTAGGGGAGAAGTATGGGATCGAGAATAAGCACAAAGTTGCAACTCCCCTGCTAGATGATTTCAAGCTTGTGAAGGCTGCAGAGGATGAAGGGGTTGAAGCCGAGGAGCAGCAGCAATTTCAGTCCTTGGTGGGCAGCCTCCTGTATGCAGCGGTTCACACGAGGCCCGACATCTCTTACTCGGTTGGGCAGCTGGCATGGGTGGTGCAGAATCCATCTGAAGAGCAAATGGATGCAGCTGAACGTGTGGTGAAGTACCTGAACTCTCACCCAAGCATTGGAGTTCAATATTCCGCATCTGCACAGGTGAAGCAGAAAGGGGTTGAGGTGCTGAAGGAGAAGGGGGAGCGGCTTGGAGGAGGCAATCTTTTTCTCACTTGGTTTACCGATGCTACGTGGGTGTGAGATTAAGACGGCTTATGCTGGCTTTGCTAGCTTGCCTTTACAGTATTACGCTACTACCAGCTTAGGTTTATTTTATCATGCATAGTTATGCTTGATTTCCTAGGTTAGGTGGATTCCTAAATTCTATTGTAGTTATAGCACCGAACCAGGTTACGTGTACCGAACTCAAGCCTTTTCGGTTGCCACCGAATTGCTTTCTACCGAGTTCGGGAAGGTTCTGTTCGGGACGCTTCGCGACCCTCAGAACATTCGCGTAACACCAGGGTTACCTGCCTTGAGTCGAGACTATGTATAGCCTCGTGTTGCACCCAGGTGGATCAATCAATTCAAACCCGCTTTTCTAAGCTCGATCCTCGATCCAAACACTTGAAAATCAGAGCTTGTTTTCACATGGAGTTTTTCGACTGCTAAAACCTAGCTTTCTTAATCGTGGGGGCGACGACGAAAGCACCGATTTCGGGAACGTAAACAAGTTCTGCGCTATTTTTTAACGTCCCCTTCAAACCTGTTTTCGAACACTCCTCAGGTTCATTGGCAAATATGTTGGAATTCCGACTGTCAAATCGATTGGAATCGCAACGGCCCAGAGAATTCCACCCAAAAAAGTTGGAATTTGGAGCGTCGGATCGAATTTCTCTCAGCGGCCAAGATCGGACGCGAATTTCGACTATGGGGGAATCACGCAACGTACAAAATTAGCGCTCGTTATTTCTACAGTCAATTCGACTCGCAGTAAGTCGACCAGCGCCTAGAACTCAATTATTTTCGTTGCAAATCTTCCTGTAAATCGCCAAATGGAGGAAAATGGTGATAATTTTGTACGGAAAATTTTGGAGTTGCGCACCGACGTAGACCAGACGTGAAAAGCACTCCAACGAATAGAGGCGTTACTCGCGAACCAGTCGACAGCCGCCACGGTAGCAACGAATGCAGTAGCGACAACAGCACTAGCAGCGGCAACACCGACACTTTAACTAGCAGCAGCAGCAGCAGCTACAGTGAATCTTGAGGCGGCACATCCGAGGCTGCCGGAGACGTTCAATCCAAATCCGAGAGACACCGACGTCCGTCGATTCATTGCGACCCTCGAAATTTACTTCGAGGCCGTTGGCTGTACGACCCCGACACACGATGCAATGCGGATTCGGCTCGCAGCGACACTGTTGCGAGGCCCGGCGCTCGAGTGGATTTACAACAGTAATGAGATCCGAGGTGAGGGATCATGGACGCAGTTTCGGGCAGCTTTAATTCAACGCTTCGAACCGATTAATTCGAGCTACATGGCGCGGCAGCAGATTCATCGGCACAAACAGTACGGCAGTGTAATACAGTACACGCAGCAGATGGAGAACCTCATTGACTGGATTACCGACCTCACTGAAGGGGAAAAAATCATAGCGTATACTGAGGGGCTCAAATTGGAAGTCCGCCGACAAGTGATCGCTGCGAACTACAGCAACTACCACGACATGGTGTGTGCAGCAAAGAGATTCGATGCGCTGAAGCGAGTTCAACCCGAGACACAACGACACGTGCTGAACAGATCTTTCGACACGAAGCAATCGGCACCACCCAAGACCACCGACCCGATGGATATTGACAAGGTCGGCGTGAAGCAGCGGCCGACAAAATATGAGAAATGCGAATTTTGCGGCGCAGCCGGATATCGATTCTTGGCGTGTTGGAAAATGAAGAAGGCACGAGCAGAGCTGCAGGGCAACAACAGCCGCAGATCGAAAAACGGCCATCGCCGGTAGCCGCGAATCGACCTGGCGATCACGAAAATATAAAAAAAAAAAAAAAACAAACAAACAAACAAAGCGAAAAGGCGTTGACGTGGCGACTTCGGAGCAGGCGAAAAAAAAAAAAACAGATAATGATGGCACAAATTTGAAACGTCACGATCGGCCGGCAACAGGGGAAATCGCCGAGACAAATGGAGGCTCCGCGAAACAAGACACTGCACCGACCTAAAAACTCCAGCCGAATACCCACGAAAGAAAGAATTCGTGAAAGTTATCCTATAAAGACATTTTAATTATGAATATTACTTCTCCTGATTTTCAAGCCTTTGAGAAATTCAGGGGAGACATTATTCAGGTACCTGAGAAGTTGGGCAAACCACTCCGGAGCGTTGAAAAGGGTCGTGCGTTCCAAGGAGTTAATATTCTCTCCCCGCAGCATAGTGTTAAGGCAACCCATTGCGCACAGGTGAAAAATACACAGCTTCGAAGGCTTAGGGGAAGGTTCCAGGCCTAAGAGAGGCTGTATCGGCCTCGGAAAAATCCTTCCAACCCTACTCTGTTGAAAACTGATATGGAGTCAGCAGCTTCGAGCGCAGGACCTAGGGATGATCTATTCGGCATACCTAATAACCCTATAAGCGAGACCATCTACGGCTACTCGGAGCGGCAACAACCACTACTCCTCGAGGTTCTCCGCAAAGGGCAACGTCTCCAGGCACTGGTGGACAGTGGTGCGTCCCACTCGGTGTGTGACCGCGGGACGTTGGAGAAAATTGGAGAGAAGGCGGAGGAGACCCGGTTTTCAGCAACAATGGTGGACGGTACGAAGCTTCCCATCCACGGCGAAGCATCACTGCAGCTGCACATAGGTGCGTTGAGGTGGAAGCCGACGTTGCCGATCACCAATATCAAGGGACTAGATTTCATCTTGGGACGAGATTTCTTGAAGCGGTTCTTCCCCGAGACCGACTGGGTCAACCAGAAGGCGTGCATCTACAACAACGGGAAACGTGTGGAGCTGTGAAGCTGGTCAGATATAGGGGACGTTCCTGAAATACTGGTGAGATCTCCCGCAGCTCAAAGGCGGCCTCCAGCAGCTCCTTCAGCTCTTTCAGCATCGCGGGGCTGCTGCTGGCGGCGAGCAGGTCGTCGACGTAGACCAGCACCCAGCAGGTCACCTTGTCGTCGCCGACCTTGAAGTAGAGGGCCTCGTCGACCTGGCTCTTCTTCCAGCCAGCGCCGACCAGCACGTCGTTGAGGGCCTTGTACCACAGCAGCAGCGACTGCTTCAGCCCGTAGAGGCTCTTCAGCAGCTTGCACACCCGGCCGGTCCCGTCGTTGAAGTAGTCCGGCTGGTACATGTACAGCACGCGGTCGAGCTTGCTCTGCAGGAAGGCGTTCTTTATGTCCAGTTGCACCAGGTTGAGGTCGAGGACGGCAACGATGCTGAGGAAGATCCTCAACGTGACGTAGCTGCTCACCGGCGCGTACGTCTCGTCGTAGTCGGCGCCATACACCAGCGTGAAGCCCTTCACGACCAGCCTCGCCTTCTCGCGCTCGACGGTGTTGTCGATGCGGTACTTCGTCGTCAGCACCCACCGATTCTTCAAGAAAGGCCTCCTTTGTCCCAATCAGGTGGTGCGAACAGCCGTTGTCGAGCAAGACCACGGTCGGGTTCGCCTGCACGACTGCTGCCACCGCCTAGAAGTCCTCGTCGGCCTCCGGCGCTAGCGAGACGGTCGTATCCACGACGCCGACCAGAGAACACGACACCGACTTGTCGTCCTGCCCCTTGCCGCCAGCAGAGGAGTCGGCGTCCTTTGCCGAGGTCGACGTGGTCGACTGCTTCTCCTTGCGCGGCTTGTTTCCTCCTCGACGGGAACGACGGCTGCCAGACCTCCCGCGGCCTCCCTTGGCGTCGTCGTCGTCGGAGTCACTGCGGTCAGGGCACTCGAAGGAGAGGTGGTCGGGGTCGCCGCACAGCCAGCACTCTCGACGTCGACTTCCTCCTCCTCGACCGCTGTCCTTGGTCGACTTCTTCTTGTCGACTTCCTTGGCCGGCTTCCAGCCACTACTACCACCGCCACCAGACTGCCCGCGCTGCCCCGGTCGACCACCTTGCTTCGCCAGGGCGACGTAGTTCACCTGCGCCAGGAGGTCCTTGGACCAATCGGCCTCCTGCATCGCCTCGTCTTGCAGGATGTACGAGGTCAACGTGTCCTCGTTGAGTGTCGCCCGCGTGCTCGGCGCCATCGACAACCGCTTCAGCAGGTTGTAGCTGCTCGGGAGTCCCTGCATGTCGTGGGTGACATACGACGGTTTCCTGTAGGTTACCTCTGTGGGTAACCTTGAGGTCACACCGAACTTTGAGGTGACCTCGAGGACTCCTAGATGGAGTCCTTTAGGTTACCCACAGCGGGGTAACCTGGGGGAAACCTTGGGGTAGGATTTTGCGAGCCCGATTTTTGGGATGTCCCCCCCTCCCTCCTCCTCTTCCCCTTTGCTCTCCTCGTCGCTATCCCCCCCCCCATCTCTTCGGCTGCCCGTTTCCCTACCCTACGGTCCTCGACGGCTTCTTCTTTCACTATCCAGCTGCACGGCACCGCACGTCCTGGATTCGAACGGCCAAGATTCAACGACGCAACGATCGAACCTTCCTCTAACGCGACGCCAGGGACGCCGGCCGAGGCGGCGGGAGGAGCGGGGGAGACAGCGGAGGGGTTTGCGAGAGAGGGGACATGCTCGTTGGTCGCGCGCGCTACAAACGCGCCACGCGATGAGTTGGATAGTTCCATTCTGTCAGATTATGTTATTTGTCTAGCCTGCAGTGGGGTGCTCAATAGTGAGTACAACCCCTTAGGGTTTCCTATATGTATCCTGCTGCTTGCTAGTTCAAATCATCATTCTCCATTCTCTCTTCTCCAATTCTCCTTCGTATACCCCAAACCCTAGTCCTAGGGCACATCCTACTACCTCTTAGTGTGGGCCTAGGCTACTAAGCCTAGGCCCCACTCCTATTGTTTCTAACATGGTATCTAGAGCGAGTACGTTCCTGCCGCTTACCTCTATGGGCCCACCACCTGCTTCCGCTGCCGTACTGTCCGCCGCGCGCCCCGTGGTGCGCGGCGGCGAAACCCTAATTTTTCATCCCGCCGCGCGCTCGGAGCGTGCGGCGGTTTTCTGCCCGCCGTGCGCCCCGAGGCGCGCGGCGGTTTTCTGCCCGCCGTGCGCCCCGAGGCGCGCGGCGGCTTTCTGCCCCGTCGCCCCCGCGTCGCCCCGCGCCGTTTCCTCGCCACGCGGCCCATTCCCGTCGCCCGCGGCCCCCCGTTCCCGTCGCCCGCGGCCCCCCCGTTCCCGTCGCCCGCGGCCCCCCGTTCCCGTCGCCCGCGGCCCCCCGTTCCCGTCGCCCGCGGCCCCCCCGTTCCCGTCGCCCGCGGCCCCCCGTTCCCGTCGCCCGCGGCCCCCCATTCCCGCCGCCCGCCACTGCAGCAGCCGCCCCTGGAGTCGCCCGCCACAGCAGCAGCCGCCCCTGGAGCCGCTCGCCACTGCAGCAGCCGCCCCTGGAGTCGCCCGCCACTGCAGCAGCCGCCCCTGGAGCCGCCCGCCACTGCAGCAGCCGCCCCTGGAGTCGCCCGCCACAGCAGCAGCCGCCCCTGGAGCCGCCCGCCACTGCAGCAGCCGCCCCTGGAGTCGCCCGCCACTGCAGCAGCCGCCCCTGGAGCCGCCCGCCACTGCAGCAGCCGCCCCTGGAGTCGCCCGCCACAGCAGCAGCCGCCCCTGGAGCCGCCCGCCACTGCAGCAGCCGCCCCTGGAGTCGCCCGCCACTGCAGCAGCCGCCCCTGGAGCCGCCCGCCACTGCAGCAGCAGCCGCCCCTGGAGCCGCCCGCAGCTGCAGCAGCCGCCCCTGGCCCCTGGAGCAGCCGCCCCTGCAGCAGCCGCCCTTGGCCCCTGGAGCAGCCGCCTCTGGACCTCTGCAGCAGCCGCCCTACCCTACCTGCTCCGCGCTGTTGCTCTGCACGCGCGGTTGCCCGCGCCCTCGTGCGCTCTACCCTACCTGCTCCGCGCTGTTGCTCTGCACGCGCGGTTGCCCGCGCCCTCGTGCGCTCTACCCTACCTGCTCCGCGCTGTTGCTCTGCACGCGCGGTTGCCCGCGCCCTCGTGCGCTCTACCCTACCTGCTCCGCGCTGTTGCTCTGCACGCGCGGTTGCCCGCGCCCTCGTGCGCCCTACCCTACCTGCTCCGCGCTGTTGCTCTGCACGCGCGGTTGCCCGCGCCCTCGTGCGCTCTACCCTACCTGCTCCGCGCTGTTGCTCTGCACGCGCGGTTGCCCGCGCCCTCGTGCGCTCTACCCTACCTGCTCCGCGCTGTTGCTCTGCACGCGCGGTTGCCTGCGCCCTCGTGCGCTCTGTCAAACATTATACATGTTGTATTTGTGTAGGCTGTAGTGGGTTAGCCTATAGGGGGGTCACAACATTAGGGTTTCATATTTGTACTCACAATCCTTGTTAGTTCATCATTCCAGTCCGTTATTACTGACATGGTTTCAGAGCAGGTCCTTCGCTAGGACCGTTCTTAGGGCCCACCGTTACCTACCTACCTACTGTGCGCCTCGTGCGCCTCCTACCTACCGCGCGCGCGCAGCCCGCCAGCCGCCCGCGCGCGACTCGATTTCTTTTTTTTTTAGCGCGCGTATCCCGCTACCCGCCCGCGCGCGGTCGTTGTCGCTGCGCGCGCCCCGCTAGCCGCACGCGCGCGGCTGTTTTTCTTTACGCGCGGCCCCGCACGCTGCCCGCGCGCTGCTCGTGCGCCTCGCTGACGCGCCCGCTGCTGCAGCCGCCCGTCGCCCGCTCGCGCGCACCCCGCCGTGGCCCCGCAGGCCCGCAGCTCGCCGCCGCAGCTGCCGCACGCCCGTTGCCCGCAGCCGCCCGTCCGCCGACGCCGCTGCCGCCCGTGCACCGACGCCGCTGCCACCTGTGCGCTGCTGCCGCTGCTGCTTGCGCACCGCTCGCTGCTGCAGCCGCCCGTGCGCTGTCGGCGCTGCTGCCCGTGCGCATAAGCCGCTGCCGCCCGTGCGCCTTTGCAGCCGCCGCCCGCGAGTCGCCCGCTACCGCTAGTGCGCCGCAGGCCAGCAGCCGCTGCCGCTCGCGCACGCCCCGCAGGCCCGCAGCCCGCCGTCGCAGCGGCTGCCCGCCCGCAGCCGCTCGTCGCCTGCTCGCAGCCGTTAGTACGCCGCTGCTTCCGCTGCTGCTTGTGCACCGCTGCTGCCCGTGCGCCTCTGCAGCCGCTGCCCGCGAGGCACTCGATCTCACTGCTGTTTCTTTTCTACCTACCGCGCACACTGCTACCACTGCAGCTGCCACCAGTGCGCCGTTGCAGTTCCTGCTGCCACGCTTCCTACTACTACTGTTACTACTGCCACTACTACTACTGCTACTGTCACTATGGCTAGTCCGCCAGTTCTAGCTTTCGATGCCGAGGGCCGTCCAGTGAAGTTCGAAACCTGGCTCGATGACCTGCACCTGTTCCTACAGCTCACTGCCAAGGAAGATATCTCACTGTACGACCATGCCCTAGGCCATGCCACTGCCCCTGACTCGTCTGCTGACAGCACTCTGCGTTCCCAGTGGCAGACCCGTGATGCGCACGCTCGCTTTGCTATTCGCAACTCCCTGCCGCTAGACGAGCGCGAGCACTTCGGCCAGTGCAAGACTGCTAAGGACCTCTACACCGCTGTAGTTGCCCGCTACTCCTCACCCGCTTCTGCCACGCTAGGCCGCCTCACTCTCCCCTACCTGTTCCCCGACCTAGCCTCCTTTCACACTGTCGCAGACCTCATCACCCACCTTAAGACTAGTGAGGCCCGCTTTCGCGCTGCTATGCCTGCCGAGTTTCTCACTAGCAACCCCCCCCGCTCTGGATCACTCTCTACCACATCGTCACCCGCCTCCCTGACTCTCTGCGCGCAGTCAGGGACCACTTCCTCTCTCGCTCCCCCACTGAGCTCACTGTTGCCCTCCTCGAGAAGGAACTGCTTGCAGCTGAGGCGAGCATCGTCGCTGTAGGCACCTCTCGTGGCGACCCCCGCACCCCGTTCTTTGAGGGGTGTTCCCCTTCCCCCCTCCTCCCCTCTGTCGCCTCTGCTGCTGCTGTCGACCTTCTTGGTGCTGAGAAGGTCGGGACCGCGTCTGCTTCGAGCGGGCGCCGCAGGAACAAGGGGGGCAGGGGTGGGGGTGGTGGCGGAGGAGGTGGGGGTGGAGGCGGTGCGAGTGGAGGCGCGGCTGGGGAGACTAGTGGCGGCAGTGGGGGAGGAGACAGCAGCGGCGGGAGTGGTGGTCGTGGCGGCGGCAGGGGTGGAGGTGGCCGGGGCGGCGGCGGTGGGGGTGGTGGTCGTGGAGGCACTGGCGGAGGGCAGAGTCAGCAGCCCGCCCCGACACTTCAGGCCGCCCGTGAGTGGTATGCGCAGCGTAGCGTTACCTGCACGTACGTCATTCGCACAGGTGACCGCAGCGGCCAGCAGTGTGGGAGGCCGCACCCCACGCAGCGCTGCTTCGCGCGCCTTAACGACGCGTGGCGCACTCAGTTTCCTGCTGCCACTGAGCTGCCGCGCTGGGCTGATCTGGAAAAGAGGGGCGTTGATATTTGGGCTTTAGACTTTGATGCTATTCTCACTGCCATGTATGCGATGTCTATTAGTGGAGAGGGTGCTCAGTACTTGCGTGTTCCGCCCGACCCGGGCATTCAGGCCAGTCCGGCTGCCGCTCTAGGTGCTAGTGCGTCTGCTCCCACAGGTCCTGGTGAGGCCGCTGCCCTAGGTGCTCGTGCGTCCGTGCCCCCTGGTACTGAGTCGACTGCAGCACTGCACACCTTCACACTGGACTCAGGTGCTTCTCGCTCCTTCTTTCGTGACCGCACTGTCCTTGAGCCACTCGCTCGGCCAGTTGCTGTCTCCCTTGCTGACCCCTCTGGGGGTCCGGTCATTGCGACCTCCTCCACTGTCCTTCCTTGTCCGGCGGTCCCGTCCGGCACGCTGTCAGGTCTCTACCTCCCCTCGTTCTCTACGAACTTGGTGGCAGGTAGTGCGCTCCAGGACGGGGGTGTTCACCAGTTCACCCCTGCCTACGAGCGCGTGACACACTGCACGTGTGCTCGGACGGGTCGCCACCTGGCTACCTTCACTCGGGAGCCGGGGTCGGACCTCTACACACTGACCACTGAGTCCCCTCAGGTAGCTGCGTCCGCGTCTGCGTCTGCGTCAGGTCAGCTGTCCGCCCCCTGCTCGTGTCGCTCTCTGGCGCATGAGACTGTCCTTTGGCACCACCGCCTTGGTCACCCGTCTGTGCAGCGCCTTCGGGCCATGCACAAACGGGACCTTGTCTCTGGTCTTCCCAGGGTGCTCCCTCCCCTTCCCGACTCGCCTGCTCCTCCCTGTATTCCCTGTGTCGAGGGACGGCAGCGCGCCGCTCCTCACTCCTCCTCCTTTCCCCCGACGACTGCTCCCTTGCAGACGCTCCACATGGACGTGTGGGGCCCAGCCCGCGTCCGTGGTCAGGGTCAGGAGAGGTACTTCCTGATTGTTGTTGACGACTTCTCGCGCTACACCACGGTCTTCCCCTTGCGCGCCAAGGGTGACGTCCCTGATGTCTTGATCCCCTGGATCCGCAGATCTCGTCTCCAGCTCCGTGAGCGTTTCCGCTCCGACTTCCCTGTCCTGCGTCTGCACTCTAACAGAGGTGGGGAGTTTTCCTCTGGCCTATTGGAGGCCTTCTGTCAGCAGGAGGGCATTGAGCAGTCGTACACGCTTCCGGCCTCTCCACAGCAGAATGGGGTTGCTGAGCGCCGCATTGGTCTGGTCATGGAGGTCGCTCGTACCTCCTTGAGCCATGCGGCTGCCCCCCATTTTCTGTGGTCGTTTGCAGTCCGATACGCTGCGCATCAGCTCAACCTCTGGCCCCGTGTCTCCTTGCCCGAGACTTCTCCGACACTGCGTTGGACGGGAGAGGCTGGCGATGCGTCGCGTTTTCAGGTCTGGGGATCCCGAGCTTTTGTCCGTGACACGTCCGCGGACAAGCTCTCCCGTCGCGCTGTCCCCTGCGTCTTCCTTGGCTTTGTCCCGGACGCCCCTGGCTGGCAGTTCTACCACCCCACCTCGCGTCGTGTCCTGGCCTCTCAGGACGTCACTTTTGACGAGTCCGTCCCCTACTACCGCCTCTTCCCCTACCGCACTGCCCCGCTCCCCCCCCCGCCTCTCTTCCTCGCTCCAGGTGCTGAGGTACCAGACCCCCTCCCCCCTCAGGGTGCCGCTCCCTCAGGTGTGTCCCAGGTAGACCCGGGTGAGCCTGTCGAGGTAGCTGTTGACTCTCGTCCTGCTAGGGGTGCTGAGCCTGGGGGTGCTGCGTCTGGGGGTGCTGAGTCTGGGGGTGCGGAGCCTGGGGGTGCTGAGCCAGGAGGTGCGGAGCCTGGAGGTGCGGAGCCTGGAGGTGCTGAGCCTGGGGGTGCTGAGTCTGGGGGTGCTGAGCCTGAGCGTGCTACACCTGGAGGAGCCCTCTCCTCCCAGCAGCTGCAGGAGAGGTACCTCGAGTACTGCCGCCTCCGGAGAGGTGCTGCTGGAGCTCGTCCCGGTACTTCCCCTCCTACCCAGGAGCTCCCCCCCATTCAGCAGATCCGCGAGTGGTACACACGGCGCTGCAGTCTTCGGAGTGGTGCTCCTGGTGCTGCGGACCCTGGGGGTGGCGCTGCTGCTGGTGCTGAGGACCCGGACGTGGGAGCTGCTGCTAGTGCTGCGGACCCGCCTGGTGGAGCTGCTGCTGGTGCTGAGGACTCGGACGTTGGAGCTGCTACTGGAGCTGAGGACCCGGGCGGTGGCACTGCTGCTGGTGCTGAGGACCCGGACGGTGGAGCTGCTGCTGGTGCTGAGGACTCGGACGGTGGAGCTGCTGCTGGAGCTGAGGACCCGAGCGGTGGCACTGCTGCTGTTGCTGAGGACCCGGGCGTTGGAGCTACTACTGGTGCTGAGGACCCGGCCGGTGGAGCTGCTGCTGGTGCTGTGGACCCGGACGCTGGAGCTCCTACTGGTACTGAGGACCCGGCCGCTGGAGTCTCCTCTGCTTCCGGAGACGCTGCGCGGCCGCGACCGTACTTCGTACCGCTCCTTCAGCAGGTTCTTGGGCAGGCTCCTCCTCCTTGTCCTCCTCCCTCCGTAGAGTGTCCTCCACCTGTCCAGCCGCAGTCACAGTTACCGTCTACCTCGCCTCTCCCTGCTCCCCCTCCTTACACTGGTCCCACAGGAGGTCTTACAGAGCGTCGTGAGCCTGAGTCTCGTCCTGCGTCGCCTGTTCGTCCTGCTCGCACTGGTAGTCGTGTCCGTCGTGAGCGTCCTCCTCCTGTCCCAGGCACTCACTACATGACTCTGCGTCCCTCTACTGCTCCTCAGCGTGTCCCTCTACCGTCTCCTCCTGCGTCCTCTTTGCCTGCCGTTCCGGACCCTGAGTCTGACCGGTATCGTGCTGAGCACCCTACTGTCACGCGTCTCCTTGCTACTGTTGTCACTGACCCTACCTTTGAGTCCTCGACTGCGTCTGCTCTGGTCGCTGAGTTGGTTGACTTTGCTGCTGCCTGTCGTCTAGACTACGCTGCTAGCCTTGTTGCTGAGTCTGAGTCTGAGTCTGTCTGTCCTCCGTCCGTCGGGGGTGAGTGTGCTCTTGGCACGGACGTCCTTGAGGACAGACAGGAGGAGTTCCAGTGTCTTGCTGCTGCTTTGCCCCGTCTCGTGTCCTTGCTAGTTGCCCCTGAGGGAGACCCGGATGCACCAGACATCCCGACCCCGCGCACTTACGCTGAGGCGATGGCGGGTCCCTACTCCTCTCAGTGGCAGACAGCCATGGACGCCGAGATGGCTTCCTGGAAGTCCACACGCACCTACGTCGACGAGGTTCCCCCTCTTGGGGCGAACATCGTCAGTGGCATGTGGATTTTCAGGGTGAAGCGGCCGCCGGGTTCTCCGCCTGTCTTCAAGGCGCGTTACGTGGCTCGAGGCTTCAGTCAGCGAGAGGGAGTTGACTTCTTCCAGACCTTCTCCCCCACCCTGAAGATGACTACTCTTCGGGTGCTGCTGCACATAGCCGCTCACCGCGACTACGAGCTTCACTCACTTGACTTCAGCACTGCTTTCTTGCAGGGCAGCCTGCACGAGGAGATCTGGCTGCGCCGCCCACCTGGCTTCACTGGGTCGTTTCCTCCTGGTACCCAGTGGAGGCTTCAGTGGCCGGTCTACGGTCTCCGCCAGGCTCCGCGTGAGTGGCACGACACACTGAGGACTACACTTGCGGCTCTTGGGTTCGCGCCTTCTACAGCTGACCCGTCGCTGTTCCTGCGCACCGACACTTCGCTGCCGCCGTTCTACATCCTCGTGTACGTCGACGACTTGGTCTTTGCCACTGCTGACACTGCAGGACTCGCCTACGTGAAGTCGGAGCTGCAGAGGAGACACACGTGCACAGACCTGGGTGAGCTGACAAGCTATCTTGGCTTGCGGATCACCCGGGACAGAGCACGGCGCACCATCACCCTGACTCAGTCACACATGGTGCAGCAGGTTCTCCAGCGCTTCCGCTTCACGTACTCCTCGCCTCAGTCCACTCCTCTACCTACCGGTCACTCGCTCTCAGCTCTGCCTTCGGATGAGTCCGTAGAGCCGAGTGGCCCGTATCCAGAGCTTGTGGGCTGCCTCATGTACCTGATGACCTGCACTCGACCTGACCTTGCATACCCTCTTAGCATCCTTGCACGCTATGTCGCTCCTGGCCGTCACAGGAAGGAGCACATGGATGCCGCTAAGAGGGTGTTGCGCTACTTGTGCAGTACATCGGGCATGGGGCTTGTGCTTGGAGGGCGAGACCGAGTTGTTCTCACAGGGCACTCAGACGCTTCTTGGGCAGACGACCAGGCCACTCAGCGGTCGTCTCAGGGTTACACCTTCAGCCTTGGCTCTGGCTCAGTTTCTTGGCGCTCTACACGCTCTTCTTCTGTTCTCGGCTCCAGTTGCGAGGCTGAGATCTACGCTACAGCCATGGCTGCCCAGGAGCTACGCTGGCTGACCTACCTGCTGACCGACCTCGGAGAGCGGCCTCGTTCTCCTCCAGTACTGTACGTCGACAACAAGGCTGCCATTGCCTTGTGTGAGGAACACAGACTGGAGCACAGAACGAAGCACATCGCCCTGCGGTACTTCCTTGCTCGTGAGCTGCAGCAGCGCGGTCAGCTTTGTATTCGTTACGTGGCCTCTGAGGCCAACACTGCTGATGTGTTCACCAAGGCGCTTCAGCCTCGTGACCATCAGCGCTTCTGCACTCTACTAGGCCTTGTGCCTACTGGACCTCACTTGCTTACCTCTTGACTTTGCTTGTACTGTGATCACTATATATATCTATACCTGCATGTTTACTCTTGCTAGGTTGTGATCACTGTATCTCTTGCTCTGTTATAAACCTGCATGTGAACTGGTCTTGTGACCACTAGCTTGTGCTCGGAATTTGTGTGGAATCCTCGAGATCCACCCTGAGCTTGTTGTTGCCTTGCTTTGCCTTGACTGGTCTTGTGACCCCTAGGTCTCCCCCACTTTGCCTATGGGGGTGTGTCAAACATTATACATGTTGTATTTGTGTAGGCTGCAGTGGGTTAGCCTATAGGGGGGTCACAACATTAGGGTTTCATATTTGTACTCACAATCCTTGTTAGTTCATCATTCCAGTCCGTTATTACTGACACGCTCTCCCGCCCAGGCCATCCCCCCCCCCCCCCCCCCCCCTGCGTCCCCTGGACAGGAGGGTGTGGGGGTGGCGGGTGTGGGGGTGCTCCTTGTGCGTCGCCCCTACCTTCTCCTCCGTCTCCCACTGCTGCAGCTGCCGCTGCGGGGGGGTGGATGTGTGGGAGACGAGGGAGTGGCGCTAAGGGGGTGATGTGGGCGAGAAGCGAGTGGTGACACTGGGGGTGAGTGTAGGGGGGAGTGAGACAGTTGGAGGAGGTTGCAACCTGGTGCTCCTGGTGCCCGTGTGTCTGCAACTTCAGTCGTCGCCTCCTCTCTTCTCTCCCTCCACAGTTCCTCCTCCTCCTCACTGGCCTCCTGTGACTGCCACTAGCTTTGCTGATAATTGTAAACTATTTGCTGTGACTTCTCACGTGTGCTGATTACACCCCACTTTGGCTATGGGGGTGTGTCAGATTATGTTATTTGTCTAGCCTGCAGTGGGGTGCTCAATAGTGAGTACAACCCCTTAGGGTTTCCTATATGTATCCTGCTGCTTGCTAGTTCAAATCATCATTCTCCATTCTCTCTTCTCCAATTCTCCTTCGTATACCCCAAACCCTAGTCCTAGGGCACATCCTACTACCTCTTAGTGTGGGCCTAGGCTACTAAGCCTAGGCCCCACTCCTATTGTTTCTAACACATTCCGGCATAGATGACCTAATTAGACTCCGTATCCCGCGGCCTGTGATCATGCTCTACCGCAAACTCTACGTGAAACATGGGGTGGATGCACATGGAGTAAGCAAAACCGAATCCATGGTCACATTGCTAACCTACGGGCGTGTAACTTTTCCCGTTTTTAACAAATGTCCGGACGGAGCCTCCAAATCGGCCGGACGGAGCTCTGTACGGACGCTTGGGAATCGGGTCCGGGCGGAGCTCCGTCCGGACCACAATTGTGGAACTTATGGCATTTTCGAAAAACAAGAAATTCGCAATGAAATTTACATAATTCGTACGGCACTCCAAAAGTTTCGCCAGCGAAAATCCGCGGCATGTTATTGGTTGATGAATTAACCCATCTCGTGCCCCAACCACAGCGCAGCCAAATCGGACGGCCCGAACTGCCGTTCGGACTGTGTCAGCAGGTTAGTCCGGACAACATTTTGGCAGAAAAGTTTCGGATTTTGTCCGGACGGTAGCGATGTCGTAGGGGGTCTTGCGAAAATCTAAACGGATATTAACAAAAATAGCTATCCTACAAAAGTCCGGACGGGGCCTCCGTCCGGACGATGGAAAGTGAAAAAGTTACACGCCCTAACCCCAATCTGTGCACTGTCGCTTAGGGCGGGTCCAGCGCGTACGTTTACAGTTCATCTACCGTGGCGAAAAACGATATCGAACGGTGATTTTCAATTTTCACCTTTTTTAACAATAACAAAACATGGTCAACCGCACAGAATGAGCTGTAAACGTAGAAGCTGGACACGCCCTTACGAACCCCCATGGGACTGGCCTCCATGCGGTACCCCAGCCCAGCATGGGAGTGTCTGCCTGACTGACTGACTCTCCATGCTACATGACAGGAATGCGAATTCCTTGATTTCTGTTTGCATCTGTTATGTGCAGTGCATACGGTACGCTGTACAGAATATGCACTACAAGTGACTAAAACCAAATTGTTCCTCGGATCTTATTCTGTTGTCTAATTCCGAGTAAAGCATCTTCGCTAACTAACTACAGAATAATTTGATAAAAAGGCATAAGTGATTTTCAAATCCTACTTATGCATAAGCTGGTTAAAAATGTATTAATACAAAACTGAATATTGTATACAAATATCGTAATTTATTTCATAATTGAACGATTCCAAGGTACATGCTTGCTATGGCACGCGGATTTCTATAAATGGTTGACCATTTTATTCCTATGGCATGCTTGCTTTTACAAGAAGATTCCTTAAGCTACTTCATATGCTTACACTGCTTTGAGACCGGGTGACAATAAAGCGAGTACAAAATCTTTCTGATTGTCCAATGAAAGCATGATGTTGCTGTACTTTCGATCGGCTTCTATCACGGACTGCCGTCAGATACTGAACCCTCACATAATTTATCAACGGCCAGATCAGTTCTTCAGAGATCATCCCAACCAGTTGTCCATCCGAGCAGCACACCACACCGCAACACAGCTCCGTCCCGAACTCAACTCGCACACGCTCTTCTCCAATGCAGCGGGAACACAGAGACACCCATAAACTCCACCTCTCTTTCCCACATTCCATATCTCAAACTGTTCCGCACATCTGCTGCACTTCTTCCATTGCAGTTCTTTATCAGACCCGTCAGAAAGCTCTATCCAGCGCATTTGATTCATCGGTTAGTATATCATTTGAAGTTCTTTTGTGTCGCTACGTGATTTGCCGCTGAGCAGTTATGTCAGGACGCGGAAAGGGAGGCAAGGGCCTTGGAAAGGGAGGCGCGAAGCGTCACAGGAAGGTTCTTCGCGATAACATCCAGGGCATCACCAAGCCTGCTATCAGGCGTCTCGCTCGTCGCGGTGGCGTCAAGCGTATCAGCGGTCTCATATATGAAGAGACACGTGGCGTGCTGAAGGTGTTCCTCGAGAATGTCATTCGCGACGCTGTGACTTACACGGAGCACGCCAGGAGAAAGACAGTCACAGCGATGGATGTTGTTTACGCTCTGAAGCGCCAGGGTAGGACGCTCTACGGATTTGGCGGTTAGATTTTTTAGAATTAGCAACTTCGTTCTTTGCAATGTGCTCCGTACCCTGTAACTATGACAATGTAAACATTTTCTGACATTTCCTCCTGTATACGTGTACGGCATGGCCTAGTTATTTAGGTGTTGTCGCTGCTCTGGGCTTGTTGAGTTGAGCTGTCTCCTGTCATGGCTGTCACTGGATGTGTCAGCTCAGCAGCACTCTGCAAGGTCATCAAGGTAACAGGCTGGAACCTGTGGTGAGGTCGTGCCTTGCAGCTGCAGATCTGGAACTTACAGAATGTCAACACAGCTCAAAGCAGGTGGCATTCACTAACTCTAACGTGGAGTGACGCATGACCTCGTGACAGATACCAGCCGCCAGCAGTTGAATATATTGCAGTGCTGAATAGATTATCACTTGTGGGGACAACCTTTGCGAAGTGAAGCAAAGGCAGCACTCAAAGTTCATGTTAGTATCTCATTCTAAGAATCACTTGATTCACGATGAGCCACGAAAGATTCAGTTTTATGCAAGGTGGCAGCAAAGCTCAGTCTTCATTCTGATCCCTTTCCTTCGACTACTCTGAAGACACCTTGAGTGTAGCCCTTAACCCCATTCAAGAGCCACTCTAAGCACCACTGAGATCAGAAGTTAAAATATTCACGCGAGGTAGCGGTAGAGCTTGCGGTCGTTGCGGTCGTGCTCCAGAAACTCCCTCTCTATGAGGCTCTCTATACGCTTCTTGATCACACACATTTAAGAACCACTATACCGTAAAAGCGGCATAGTAAATTCGCTTTAGGCGAGGTAACGGTAGAGCTTGCGGTCGTTGCGGTCGCGCTCCAGAAACTCCCTCTCTATGAGGCTCTCTATGCGCTTCTTGATCACTGCCGGGTTGGGAAGGAATCGTGCTTGCAGCTGCTTTGTTACCTCGCTGCACAGTGGACGCACATGGGAAACACAGACGAAACAGGGAAGAGAAGCTGGACTAAAAGACATCTCTCCCTCACCCCCGCTCTATGAGGCTCTCTATGCGCTTCTTGATCACTGTCGGGTTGGGCAGGAAGCATGCTTGCAGCTGCTTCGTCACCTCACTGCACAGTGGTTGCACAGGGGAAGCACAGAAGAAGCACAGGGAAAGCCAAGGAGAACCAGGGACCAGAGATTGGGTGAGAATCTCTCATTCTCGCTCCTGAAGCTCTCCATGCCTTTATTAATCACCGCAGGGTTGAGCAGAAAGCGCGCCTGCAGCTGTCTCTTGCAAACTCACTTGAGAAGGCTGTTGCGGTGCAACACGCACAGTGACTTATGATGCGTTGCGCACTATGGCAGCCTCTAGTAAGTCAATTTTAGTCGACTCAAGAATCAATGCAACACACGCAGTGACGTATGATGCACTGCGCACTATGACAGCCTCTATCTGCAGCTCTCAACTCTTCCCAGAAACAGCCCAACACTGCAGTACCCTTTATAAGCTCACCTGACAAGGTTGCTGTGGTCCAACATGCGTCGTGACTTCATGATGCGCACGATGGCAGCCTCTATCTGCGGCTTCCTGTCCTTTTCAGCAAAGACCAGCACTGTTGTACGCTTTATAAGCTCACCTGTTGTCCTTCCTTCCTGTTGGTCCAGCATGCGCCACGATTTCGGGATGCACACGTCTATCTGAGGAACCCTTTACAAGCCTACCTGACAAGATTGTTGTGGTCCAACCTGCGTCACAACTTAGTTGTGATGCGCATGATTGCAGCCTCTGTCTGCGGGCTTCCTTTCCTCCTCACAAGCTGCCCAACAACGTTGTACCCTTTATAAGCTTACCTGACAAGATTGTTGTGGTCCAACCTGCGTCACAACTTAGTTGTGATGCGCATGATTGCAGCCTCTATCTGCGGGCTTCCTTTCCTCCTCACAAGCTGCCCAACAACGTTGTACCCTTTATAAGCTTACCTGACAAGGTTGTTGTGGTCCAGCATGCGTCGTGACTTCATGATGCGCACAATGGCGGCCTCTATCTGCGGCTTCCTGTCCTCCTCCACCTTCTGCCTCGTCTCTGCCTTCTCTGGCTCCGTCTCCTTCTGGGCCGAGATGGTCCCAATCTTCACCTGCAGATCGATAGATGGACGGCAAACGGAAAAAAGCAGGTTGAGGCAGAGGGACAGGGAAGCCATGCATCCAAGGTGGCAGCCTCTATCTGCGGCTTCCTGTCCTCCTCCACCTTCTGCCTTCTCCGGCTCCGTTTCCTTCTGAGCGGAAATGGTCCCGATCTTCACCTGCAGGTCGATAGGTGGACGACAAAAGGGAGCATATTGAGGCACAGGAAAAGGAAGCATGACTCTGCCTTCTCCGGCTCAGAAGACCGGGACCATATCGGCTCTGTCTCCTGCGCCGATATGGCCCCCATCTTCACCTGCACGTTGGCAGGATCCAGAAAGAAATAGGAGAGACATGGACGGAGGATTGGCATGGAGATGGATCGAGATGGACATGCGGGTTGAGGCGCCTAGCGCTGCGCCCCCACCTCCTCCGACTCCGTCTCGTTCTGCGCCCAGATATTCCCAATCTTCACCCGCACGTTGACACAATTCAAGAGCGAAGAAGAGGAGCAGGGGGGGTGCAGATGAAATTACATGGTGCACAAGATGTATGGCTCTATCCACGTCTCTGTTTTCTCCGGATCCCTCTGCTTTGACGCCGAGCTCGTTTTTACCTTCACCCGCCCTCTCCCCAAACAGAATCTTCCTCCCCTCCATCTCCACCCCCCCTGCCCTCGCACCTTGAAGAACTTGGAGGTGAACTAGTGGTTGAAGTGGAAAGTATCGTCATCCTCTACCTCCAAGCTCACAAACTCCCCCATTCCCCTCTCACCGAATAGAGCATGCTCCCTCTCCCCTCCACTCATACTTCCCCTCACCTTAGGATGCCTCCTAGCACGCCCTCTCACCTTAGGATGCCTCCTAGCACGCCCTCTCACCTTGAAGAACTTGGAGGTGAACTTGTGGTTGAAGTGGAAGGTGTCGTCATCGTCCACCTCCTTCCCCACGGGTTCCTTCCTCAGCACGTTCTTGCCTCGCACCCCTCCACCCATCCACCCATCCACCCATCCACCCATCCACCCATCCACCCATCCTGTCATCCACCCATCCAGCCATCCACCCAATACCCCACTCCGTACCTTGAAGAACTTGGAGGTGAACTTGTGGTTGAAGTGGAAAGCATCATTGTCCCCAACCTCCTTGCCTACGGGCTCACCCATTCCCCCCCACACACACTGTAACCGTGCACACATCCCCCCCCCCTCTTCCCACCTTGAAGAACTTGGAGGTGAACTTGTGGTTGAAATGAAACGTGTCGTCATCCCCCACCTCCTTCCCCACGGGTTCCTTCCTCAGCACGTTCTTGCCTCGCACCAGCGACAGCGACTGCAGGTTGCGGCGCAGGTCGGCTGATGGGATGTCCGTGGCTGCTTCTATGTCCCGATAAGTGAGGGAGTCGTGCGTATTGAAGAGCATCAAAATGCACATCTGGGAGGGGGGAGAGGGAGAAAAGGAGAAGGGCAGGGACAGCAGGCTCTTGCCGCGCACCAGGGGACGTCCTTGGCTGCTTTGATGTCTCGGTAGGTGGGGTAGTCGTGCGTGTTGAAGAGCATCAGAATGCACATCTGAGACTCAAGCGAGGTAGGTCCCGCACCCACCTGTTATGTCACAATAAGTCAATGCAAATTCCTAATCACTCAAACCGTAGTCACCCACCTGGAACGTGGACGCGGACAGCTCGCATGTCCGCAAGTCAAACGTGGCCTTCACGTCTACCTGGCTGGCAGGTCGTCACAAGTCAACAAAAAGCCAAAACTCACCGCGTATGCCCAAACCAACCCACCTGGTACGTGGACATGAAAGGGCAACGGTACAATACAACAGTGAGAAGCCACCCACCCACCTGGTAGGTCGAAACCGACAGCTCGTATTTCCGCGACTCAAATGTGGCCTTCACGTCCGCATGCCCCATGTTCATCTGCCACGTCAGCCGCCGCCCGGTGTGCGTCGTCAGGTAGTGCCTTGTGAACTTCTCGCATATGGGGAGGATTTCCCCAGGGAGGTTGCATCTGGCGCCCGCCTGTGTGGGCCACGACCCGGTAGTTAACACCTGCACCGAAAGAGTCGGCCCTTGGAATAATCCACCCGCTGCCGCCCCTCCTGCGGCTGATGATGACGACGAGCCGGCTCCCGAGCCTGCTGCCGTGCCGGACGGTCCGGCGAGGGCGAGATCTGGTTCGGTGCGGAGCGCTGCTGCAGCAGCTGCTGCTCCTCCGCGTGCCGACCCTTCCCCTTCCTCCTCCCCGCCCTCATCCCCTCCTTCCTCCCGCAAAGCCCCCCCAGCAGCCGCGGCACCACCCCCAGCAGCAGCCCCAGCAGCAGCAGCAGCAACCCCACTAGCCGGATCCTCTACCTCTCCCTCCCCACCCCCCCTCTCTTCCCCCACTCCCCCTCCTCCCGCCGCCGCCGCCGCCGCCGCTGCTTCCGCCTGCAGAGCGCAGTGAAACGCGTGCATCGTATCCTGAGACGTTTTCATGTCCAGAAACATGCCCTCCAGTTTCGAAGTGAACTGGTACCCACACTCAGTCTTCAGCTTCACAATAAAGCTCCGCTCTGCGTCATCCGAAACCGTCTTCCCCGACAGCAGGCGCTTAGCTAAGTGCTGCTTATAATACTTCTCAAAAACGTCCTTCTCCTGCAGGAACCGGAACAGAGTCATGACTTTATCCAGCACAGCCTCTGCCTCCTCCTCGCTAGCCCCCTTGAGCCCCTTGCGCAGCTTGTCGTCTATGAAGAGAGAGATGTACTCTGCAGCGCGCGCGTTGAGGTTGAGGAAGAACTCAAAGGCCGTGCTGAGTGCCGTCTGAAAGGTCTTGTCGGAGGCGAACGAGGCAGCGATTATGCGGTCGTACTTGTCTTTTTCCTCTAGCAGGCGTTGAACAAACTCGACTGGGTCCTTGCACCTGCATGAGGGGGGGAAAGGACAGGACAGGACAGGACATGACATGAGGCAAGAAGCGCGGCGTTCAGGTTGAGAGAAGAACTCAAAGGCCGTGCTGAGGGTGGTGTGGACGGCCTTGTCGGAGGCGAAGGAGGCGGCGATGATTCGGTCATATTTATCCTATTCCTCTAGGAGCCTCTGTACGAACTCCACTGGGTCCTTGCACCTGGTGAGTTGGGGAGGGGGTGGGGAGAGGAAGAACTCAAAGGCCGTGCTGAGGGTGGTGAGGAAGGCTTTATCGGAAGCAAACGAGGCGGAGATGATTCGGTCGTACTTGTCTTTTTCCTCTAGGAGGCGCTGCACGAACTCCACTGGGTCCTTGCACCTGCATGAGGGGGGGAGAGGGGGAGTGGG
This sequence comes from Closterium sp. Yama58-4, assembly GCA_947470075.1. Taxonomy (NCBI): domain Eukaryota; kingdom Viridiplantae; phylum Streptophyta; class Zygnematophyceae; order Desmidiales; family Closteriaceae; genus Closterium; species Closterium sp. Yama58-4. The sequence continues at coordinate 38,560 of CANIUD010000187.1, read as the reverse complement.
TCGGGGAGGACACGTTGTCGCAAGAAGGGCGTTGAGGTTGAGAAAGAACTCGAAGGCGGTGCTGAGGGTGGTGTGGAAGGCTTTGTCTGAGGCGAAGGAAGCTACTATGATGCGATATCCTACTTGTCTTTCTCCTCTAGCAGGCGCTGCACCAACTCCACTGGGTCCTTGTGTGATGAGTCGATTTTTTAGTCGACTCAAAAATCGACTCACCACTGGGTCCTTGGGTAGGGAGGGGAGGGAGGGGGTTGGAGAGGAGTGGAGTGGTACAGAGGGAGGCGAATGAGGCAGCGATAATGCGATCGAACTCATCCTTCTCCTCCAACAGCCGTTGCGGAGGGAGGAGCGGTAGAGAGGGAGCGGCGGACATGCAGTCGCAAGAAGCGTGTTGAGGTTGAGAAAGAACTCAAAGGTTGAGCGTGTTGTGATGAGCGCTTCGTCTCCCCACCCATCCCCACCCATCCCCATCCATCCCCACCCATCCCCATCCCCACCCATCCCCACCCCCATTCCTCCTACCATGCCTGTCCGGGTTAGTGACCCGTCTCCCTGCCATGCCCGTACATCACCTCCCTCATTGTATCCACACACAACCACACCCACAATCTCCCCAGCCTCACCCCATCTCCACCCCCCACTGTCATACCTGTCTGGGTCAGTGATCAGCTGCCTGCCCGTGTCCCTCAGGTGCCCCGAAATCACCTCCCTCACCACACACAGCTTCGCACACCCCCACGCTCCCACTCACACGCTCCTCCAAGGTGCATTGATGACACAACCACCGCCATACCTGTCAGGGTCAGTGACCAGCTGCCTGCCCGTCTCTCTGAGATGCCCCGACGCCACCTCAACACATCACACTCACACACAGTCACTCACACTTGGCTACGCATAGCTCATCCCCCACCACCATACCTGTCAGGGTCAGTGACCAGCTGTCGGCCCGTCTCCCTCGGATGCCCTGACACCACCACTCTCATCCCGCACACACACATAGACACCCACTTACACCTATCCCTCCCCCTCCCCATCGCACCTGTCCGGATCAGTGACTAGCTGCCGGCCCGTCTCCCTGAGATGCCCCGACATCACCTCCCTCATCGTCTGCAGCCCCTGCGGCACACGCTTGAGCAGGCGGTACATGCGCGCTATGTCCTGAGAGGGGGAAGGTGGACGGAAATACAAGAAGAGGCCAGCAATGCCACGATGGGAGTGGTGAGGAGGAAGCGGGGATATGCCTGCCACCTCCCTCATCGTCTGCAGGCCCGGATGCCCCACTTGAACGGGCGATACATGCGCGCAATGGGAGGAAGCACGGAAAATAGTAGTCGACTCACTGCCCCCCATCAGTGCTCGTAAGTGCTTCCAGCCTTCCCCTCCGTGCGCGCATCCACATACACGGCAGGCCAGGTACGTGCGCGCCACGCGCTCCCCCATTCACGAGCAGGCCCACTCACGCACCTCGTATTTGTCGTTCACGAGCATGGGAACGAGCCCAGAGTTCTCCATATCAACAAGCAACCTGAGGTGGTTCCCCACCATCTCGCGCTCCACCACGCCAGTCACCTTCCCCTCCGTGCGCGCATCCAGGTACTGAGCCACGCGCTCCCCCTCCTCCTCCAACCTCCTCTCCGCCACCTTGAGATAATCCGCGCAATCACACGTCGTCAGGTGGCGCTGCGCCTCGCCGCGGTAAAACGACGCCGACGCCTCCAGAAACGGACGCTCCAGATCTTCCGAGTACACCGCCGGGCCGAGATCGGCGAACATGGACGATATGGATCGCATGAGCGCGCGGTTAATCACTTCCCCCGAGCGCTCTTGGTGGACGAGGGAGAGGATGGTGGAGAGGAGGCGCGGGCGGATGGCGGGGGCGCGCACGATGTGGTCGCGCCAGAGAGCGAGGCCGAGGTCGTGCACAGGTGTCTTGTTGTGATTGGTCACGTAGGTTCGGTCCATGTACATTAGAATGTCTCGGATCATCTGCAGCGACTTGCCGTAGTCGTGCCACCTGAAGTTGAACGGGGAAAGGGAGGGGCGAAGAAGAGTGGTAATGAGAGGTGAGAGCACATAGCAGCAGGGCAGCAGCATTGGTCACGTAAGCAGGTTTGGTCCATGTGCATGGGAACGTCTCGAATCATCTGGAGCGACTTGCCAAAGTCGTACCGCCTGGAGTTGGGGGAAATGGAAGGAGGAAGGGAGGGAAAGGGAGGGGGGGAGGGGTGGGGGAGGAAAGAGGGAAAGAGAGGGCGAAACAAGGCATCATGGGTCCATCCATGTACGCGGGGATATCGCAGGTAATGGACTTGTCATGTTCGTGCCACCTGGGAGAGCAGATGGCAGCATTGGTCCAACAGGCAGGTACGGTCCATGTACGTGGGGATGTCGCGGATCATCTGCAGGCAGGAATTTGCCGTAGTCGTGCCACCTGGGGGTGAAAGGCGGTGGGGTGTGGGAGGGAGAGAGTGGGAGGGAGAGAGTGGGAGGGAGAGAGTGGGAGGGAGAGAGTGGGAGGGAGAGAGTGGGAGGGAGAGAGTGGGAGGGGAGAGTGGGAGGGAGAGAGTGGGAGGGAGAGAGTGGGAGGGAGAGAGTGGGAGGGAGAGAGTGGGAGGGAGGGAGAGTGGGAGGGAGAGAGTGGGAGGGAGAGAGTGGGAGGGAGAGAGTGGGAGGGAGAGAGTGGGGGGAGAGAGTGGGAGGGAGAGAGTGGGAGGGAGAGAGTGGGAGGGAGAGAGTGGGAGGGAGAGAGTGGGAGGGAGAGAGTGGGAGGGAGAGAGTGGGAGGGAGAGAGTGGGAGGGAGAGAGTGGGAGGGAGAGAGTGGGAGGGAGAGAGTGGGAGGGAGCGGGAGAGAGAGTGGGGGGGAGAGTGGGAGGGAGAGAGTGGGAGGGAGAGAGTGGGAGGGAGAGAGTGGGAGGGAGAGAGTGGGAGGGAGAGAGTGGGAGGGAGAGAGTGGGAGGGAGAGAGTGGGAGGGAGAGAGTGGGAGGGAGAGAGGGAGGGGAGGGAGAGAGTGGGAGGGAGAGAGTGGGAGGGAGAGAGTGGGAGGGAGAGAGTGGGAGGGAGAGAGTGGGAGGGGAGAGTGGGAGGGAGAGAGTGGGAGGGAGAGAGTGGGAGGAGAGAGTGGGAGGAGAGAGTGGGAGGGAGAGAGAGTGGGAGGGAGAGAGTGGGAGGGAGAGAGTGGGAGGAGAGAGTGGGAGGAGAGTGGGAGGGAGAGAGTGGGAGGGAGAGAGTGGGAGGGAGAGAGTGGGAGGGAGAGAGTGGGAGGGAGAGAGTGGGAGGGAGAGAGTGGGAGGGAGAGAGTGGGAGGGAGAGAGTGGGAGGGAGAGAGTGGGAGGGAGAGAGTGGGAGGGAGAGAGAGTGGGAGGGAGAGAGTGGGAGGGAGAGAGTGGGAGGGAGAGAGTGGGAGGGAGAGAGTGGGAGGGAGAGGGGGAGGGAGAGAGTGGGAGGGAGAGAGTGGGAGGGAGAGAGTGGGAGGGAGAGAGTGGGAGGGAGAGAGTGGGAGGGAGAGAGTGGGAGGGAGAGAGTGGGAGGGAGAGAGTGGGAGGGAGAGAGTGGGAGGGAGAGAGTGGGAGGGAGAGAGTGGGAGGAGAGAGTGGGAGGGAGAGAGTGGGAGGGAGAGAGAGTGGGAGGGAGAGAGTGGGAGGGAGAGAGTGGGAGGGAGAGAGTGGGAGGGAGAGAGTGGGAGGGAGAGAGTGGGAGGGAGAGAGTGGGAGGGAGAGAGTGGGAGGGAGAGAGTGGGAGGGAGAGAGTGGGAGGGAGAGAGTGGGAGGGAGAGAGTGGGAGGGAGAGAGTGGGAGGGAGAGAGTGGGAGGGGAGGGAGAGAGTGGGAGGGAGAGAGTGGGAGGGAGAGAGTGGGAGGGAGAGAGTGGGAGGGAGGGAGAGAGTGGGAAAGAAGAGTGGGACGAGAGGGGAGAGCAGGGGAGCAGCATTGGTCACTGGGCATGTGGGTTCGGTCCATGCACATGAGGATGTCTTGGATCATCTGCAAGGACTTGCCGTAGTCGTGCCACCTGGGGGTGAGGAGATGGGGGAAACACGAGCAGTCGAAAGAAGTGAGAGAAGATGGCAGCATTGACAGCATTGGTGAGTGGGCATCATGGGTCCGTCCATGTACATGCGGATGTGTGGGATCATCTGGAGGGACTGGAGAAAGAGGAAGGGTGGGGGGTGGTGGGGAGGAATGGGAGGGAAGGGGAGGGGGAGAGTAAGCATTGGTCACGTGCGTTCGGGCCGTAGTCGTGCCACCTGGTCGTGAAAGGGGGAGAAAAGGGGTGGGCGGGAAAGCAGCGGCGCCTTTCCCATGCCTTTCCAGAGCACAGCAGAGCAAGAGCAAGAGCAGAGCTCACCAGCCCCGGTTAGAAAGGTTATTTCTGAGACGTCTCAAAAATAACCTTTCTACGCAGGGCAAGAGCAAGAGCAAGAGCTCACCAGCCCCGGTTACAGGCGGGCCTAACCCACCTCACAGCCTGCCATGGCACCACCTCTTACCTCGAGTCACACCCTCACACCCACCTCGCATCGAGCTCGTTAAGAAACAGCGGCCCGTGTGCGGCCTCTATAGCCGCCGCCATGCCCTTGAGGTGCGCCGCCATGCCCTTGAGGTGCGCCGTCATGGTGCTAACCAGCCCCGCGTCATGGTGCTAACCAGCCCCGCGTCATGGTGCTAACCAGCCCCGCGTAACCCACTGCACCTCCCCTCACCTCGCATCGAGCTCGTTGAGAAAGAGCGGCCCGTGTGCGGCCTCTATAGCAGCCGCCACGCCCTTGAGGTGGTTCGTCATGGTGGTCACCAGCCCGGCGTACAGGCGGTCGCCGTGTCTACTTATGGAGTACCATGTTGTACGCGTTGCTGTGAATGAGAGGGCGGAGGGGGACACGCGGTGAAGGCACAGGGGGGAAAGCACAGGGAGAGACAAGGGAAAGACACATGTAGCGTGGGGACGGGCCCTGCGAACAGGCGGTTGCTCTACTTATGGAGTACCATGTTGTACGCGTTGCTGTGAATGAGAGGGCGGAGGGGGACACGCGGTGAAGGCACAGGGGGGAAAGCACAGGGAGAGACAAGGGAAAGACACATGTAGCGTGGGGACGGGCCCTGCGAACAGGCGGTTGCTCTACTTATGGAGTACCATGTTGTACGCGTTGCTGTGAATGAGAGGGCGGAGGGGGACACGCGGTGAAGGCACAGGGGGGAAAGCACAGGGAGAGACAAGGGAAAGACACATGTAGCGTGGGGACGGGCCCTGCGAACAGGCGGTTGCTCTACTTATGGAGTACCATGTTGTACGCGTTGCTGTGAATGAGAGGGCGGAGGGGGACACGCGGTGAAGGCACAGGGGGGAAAGCACAGGGAGAGACAAGGGAAAGACACATGTAGCGTGGGGACGGGCCCTGCGAACAGGCGGTTGCTCTACTTATGGAGTACCATGTTGTACGCGTTGCTGTGAATGAGAGGGCGGAGGGGGACACGCGGTGAAGGCACAGGGGGGAAAGCACAGGGAGAGACAAGGGAAAGACACATGTAGCGTGGGGACGGGCCCTGCGAACAGGCGGTTGCTCTACTTATGGAGTACCATGTTGTACGCGTTGCTGTGAATGAGAGGGCGGAGGGGGACACGCGGTGAAGGCACAGGGGGGAAAGCACAGGGAGAGACAAGGGAAAGACACATGTAGCGTGGGGACGGGCCCTGCGAACAGGCGGTTGCTCTACTTATGGAGTACCATGTTGTACGCGTTGCTGTGAATGAGAGGGCGGAGGGGGACACGCGGTGAAGGCACAGGGGGGAAAGCACAGGGAGAGACAAGGGAAAGACACATGTAGCGTGGGGACGGGCCCTGCGAACAGGCGGTTGCTCTACTTATGGAGTACCATGTTGTACGCGTTGCTGTGAATGAGAGGGCGGAGGGGGACACGCGGTGAAGGCACAGGGGGGAAAGCACAGGGAGAGACAAGGGAAAGACACATGTAGCGTGGGGACGGGCCCTGCGAACAGGCGGTTGCTCTACTTATGGAGTACCATGTTGTACGCGTTGCTGTGAATGAGAGGGCGGAGGGGGACACGCGGTGAAGGCACAGGGGGGAAAGCACAGGGAGAGACAAGGGAAAGACACATGTAGCGTGGGGACGGGCCCTGCGAACAGGCGGTTGCTCTACTTATGGAGTACCATGTTGTACGCGTTGCTGTGAATGAGAGGGCGGAGGGGGACACGCGGTGAAGGCACAGGGGGGAAAGCACAGGGAGAGACAAGGGAAAGACACATGTAGCGTGGGGACGGGCCCTGCGAACAGGCGGTTGCTCTACTTATGGAGTACCATGTTGTACGCGTTGCTGTGAATGAGAGGGCGGAGGGGGACACGCGGTGAAGGCACAGGGGGGAAAGCACAGGGAGAGACAAGGGAAAGACACATGTAGCGTGGGGACGGGCCCTGCGAACAGGCGGTTGCTCTACTTATGGAGTACCATGTTGTACGCGTTGCTGTGAATGAGAGGGCGGAGGGGGACACGCGGTGAAGGCACAGGGGGGAAAGCACAGGGAGAGACAAGGGAAAGACACATGTAGCGTGGGGACGGGCCCTGCGAACAGGCGGTTGCTCTACTTATGGAGTACCATGTTGTACGCGTTGCTGTGAATGAGAGGGCGGAGGGGGACACGCGGTGAAGGCACAGGGGGGAAAGCACAGGGAGAGACAAGGGAAAGACACATGTAGCGTGGGGACGGGCCCTGCGAACAGGCGGTTGCTCTACTTATGGAGTACCATGTTGTACGCGTTGCTGTGAATGAGAGGGCGGAGGGGGACACGCGGTGAAGGCACAGGGGGGAAAGCACAGGGAGAGACAAGGGAAAGACACATGTAGCGTGGGGACGGGCCCTGCGAACAGGCGGTTGCTCTACTTATGGAGTACCATGTTGTACGCGTTGCTGTGAATGAGAGGGCGGAGGGGGACACGCGGTGAAGGCACAGGGGGGAAAGCACAGGGAGAGACAAGGGAAAGACACATGTAGCGTGGGGACGGGCCCTGCGAACAGGCGGTTGCTCTACTTATGGAGTACCATGTTGTACGCGTTGCTGTGAATGAGAGGGCGGAGGGGGACACGCGGTGAAGGCACAGGGGGGAAAGCACAGGGAGAGACAAGGGAAAGACACATGTAGCGTGGGGACGGGCCCTGCGAACAGGCGGTTGCTCTACTTATGGAGTACCATGTTGTACGCGTTGCTGTGAATGAGAGGGCGGAGGGGGACACGCGGTGAAGGCACAGGGGGGAAAGCACAGGGAGAGACAAGGGAAAGACACATGTAGCGTGGGGACGGGCCCTGCGAACAGGCGGTTGCTCTACTTATGGAGTACCATGTTGTACGCGTTGCTGTGAATGAGAGGGCGGAGGGGGACACGCGGTGAAGGCACAGGGGGGAAAGCACAGGGAGAGACAAGGGAAAGACACATGTAGCGTGGGGACGGGCCCTGCGAACAGGCGGTTGCTCTACTTATGGAGTACCATGTTGTACGCGTTGCTGTGAATGAGAGGGCGGAGGGGGACACGCGGTGAAGGCACAGGGGGGAAAGCACAGGGAGAGACAAGGGAAAGACACATGTAGCGTGGGGACGGGCCCTGCGAACAGGCGGTTGCTCTACTTATGGAGTACCATGTTGTACGCGTTGCTGTGAATGAGAGGGCGGAGGGGGACACGCGGTGAAGGCACAGGGGGGAAAGCACAGGGAGAGACAAGGGAAAGACACATGTAGCGTGGGGACGGGCCCTGCGAACAGGCGGTTGCTCTACTTATGGAGTACCATGTTGTACGCGTTGCTGTGAATGAGAGGGCGGAGGGGGACACGCGGTGAAGGCACAGGGGGGAAAGCACAGGGAGAGACAAGGGAAAGACACATGTAGCGTGGGGACGGGCCCTGCGAACAGGCGGTTGCTCTACTTATGGAGTACCATGTTGTACGCGTTGCTGTGAATGAGAGGGCGGAGGGGGACACGCGGTGAAGGCACAGGGGGGAAAGCACAGGGAGAGACAAGGGAAAGACACATGTAGCGTGGGGACGGGCCCTGCGAACAGGCGGTTGCTCTACTTATGGAGTACCATGTTGTACGCGTTGCTGTGAATGAGAGGGCGGAGGGGGACACGCGGTGAAGGCACAGGGGGGAAAGCACAGGGAGAGACAAGGGAAAGACACATGTAGCGTGGGGACGGGCCCTGCGAACAGGCGGTTGCTCTACTTATGGAGTACCATGTTGTACGCGTTGCTGTGAATGAGAGGGCGGAGGGGGACACGCGGTGAAGGCACAGGGGGGAAAGCACAGGGAGAGACAAGGGAAAGACACATGTAGCGTGGGGACGGGCCCTGCGAACAGGCGGTTGCTCTACTTATGGAGTACCATGTTGTACGCGTTGCTGTGAATGAGAGGGCGGAGGGGGACACGCGGTGAAGGCACAGGGGGGAAAGCACAGGGAGAGACAAGGGAAAGACACATGTAGCGTGGGGACGGGCCCTGCGAACAGGCGGTTGCTCTACTTATGGAGTACCATGTTGTACGCGTTGCTGTGAATGAGAGGGCGGAGGGGGACACGCGGTGAAGGCACAGGGGGGAAAGCACAGGGAGAGACAAGGGAAAGACACATGTAGCGTGGGGACGGGCCCTGCGAACAGGCGGTTGCTCTACTTATGGAGTACCATGTTGTACGCGTTGCTGTGAATGAGAGGGCGGAGGGGGACACGCGGTGAAGGCACAGGGGGGAAAGCACAGGGAGAGACAAGGGAAAGACACATGTAGCGTGGGGACGGGCCCTGCGAACAGGCGGTTGCTCTACTTATGGAGTACCATGTTGTACGCGTTGCTGTGAATGAGAGGGCGGAGGGGGACACGCGGTGAAGGCACAGGGGGGAAAGCACAGGGAGAGACAAGGGAAAGACACATGTAGCGTGGGGACGGGCCCTGCGAACAGGCGGTTGCTCTACTTATGGAGTACCATGTTGTACGCGTTGCTGTGAATGAGAGGGCGGAGGGGGACACGCGGTGAAGGCACAGGGGGGAAAGCACAGGGAGAGACAAGGGAAAGACACATGTAGCGTGGGGACGGGCCCTGCGAACAGGCGGTTGCTCTACTTATGGAGTACCATGTTGTACGCGTTGCTGTGAATGAGAGGGCGGAGGGGGACACGCGGTGAAGGCACAGGGGGGAAAGCACAGGGAGAGACAAGGGAAAGACACATGTAGCGTGGGGACGGGCCCTGCGAACAGGCGGTTGCTCTACTTATGGAGTACCATGTTGTACGCGTTGCTGTGAATGAGAGGGCGGAGGGGGACACGCGGTGAAGGCACAGGGGGGAAAGCACAGGGAGAGACAAGGGAAAGACACATGTAGCGTGGGGACGGGCCCTGCGAACAGGCGGTTGCTCTACTTATGGAGTACCATGTTGTACGCGTTGCTGTGAATGAGAGGGCGGAGGGGGACACGCGGTGAAGGCACAGGGGGGAAAGCACAGGGAGAGACAAGGGAAAGACACATGTAGCGTGGGGACGGGCCCTGCGAACAGGCGGTTGCTCTACTTATGGAGTACCATGTTGTACGCGTTGCTGTGAATGAGAGGGCGGAGGGGGACACGCGGTGAAGGCACAGGGGGGAAAGCACAGGGAGAGACAAGGGAAAGACACATGTAGCGTGGGGACGGGCCCTGCGAACAGGCGGTTGCTCTACTTATGGAGTACCATGTTGTACGCGTTGCTGTGAATGAGAGGGCGGAGGGGGACACGCGGTGAAGGCACAGGGGGGAAAGCACAGGGAGAGACAAGGGAAAGACACATGTAGCGTGGGGACGGGCCCTGCGAACAGGCGGTTGCTCTACTTATGGAGTACCATGTTGTACGCGTTGCTGTGAATGAGAGGGCGGAGGGGGACACGCGGTGAAGGCACAGGGGGGAAAGCACAGGGAGAGACAAGGGAAAGACACATGTAGCGTGGGGACGGGCCCTGCGAACAGGCGGTTGCTCTACTTATGGAGTACCATGTTGTACGCGTTGCTGTGAATGAGAGGGCGGAGGGGGACACGCGGTGAAGGCACAGGGGGGAAAGCACAGGGAGAGACAAGGGAAAGACACATGTAGCGTGGGGACGGGCCCTGCGAACAGGCGGTTGCTCTACTTATGGAGTACCATGTTGTACGCGTTGCTGTGAATGAGAGGGCGGAGGGGGACACGCGGTGAAGGCACAGGGGGGAAAGCACAGGGAGAGACAAGGGAAAGACACATGTAGCGTGGGGACGGGCCCTGCGAACAGGCGGTTGCTCTACTTATGGAGTACCATGTTGTACGCGTTGCTGTGAATGAGAGGGCGGAGGGGGACACGCGGTGAAGGCACAGGGGGGAAAGCACAGGGAGAGACAAGGGAAAGACACATGTAGCGTGGGGACGGGCCCTGCGAACAGGCGGTTGCTCTACTTATGGAGTACCATGTTGTACGCGTTGCTGTGAATGAGAGGGCGGAGGGGGACACGCGGTGAAGGCACAGGGGGGAAAGCACAGGGAGAGACAAGGGAAAGACACATGTAGCGTGGGGACGGGCCCTGCGAACAGGCGGTTGCTCTACTTATGGAGTACCATGTTGTACGCGTTGCTGTGAATGAGAGGGCGGAGGGGGACACGCGGTGAAGGCACAGGGGGGAAAGCACAGGGAGAGACAAGGGAAAGACACATGTAGCGTGGGGACGGGCCCTGCGAACAGGCGGTTGCTCTACTTATGGAGTACCATGTTGTACGCGTTGCTGTGAATGAGAGGGCGGAGGGGGACACGCGGTGAAGGCACAGGGGGGAAAGCACAGGGAGAGACAAGGGAAAGACACATGTAGCGTGGGGACGGGCCCTGCGAACAGGCGGTTGCTCTACTTATGGAGTACCATGTTGTACGCGTTGCTGTGAATGAGAGGGCGGAGGGGGACACGCGGTGAAGGCACAGGGGGGAAAGCACAGGGAGAGACAAGGGAAAGACACATGTAGCGTGGGGACGGGCCCTGCGAACAGGCGGTTGCTCTACTTATGGAGTACCATGTTGTACGCGTTGCTGTGAATGAGAGGGCGGAGGGGGACACGCGGTGAAGGCACAGGGGGGAAAGCACAGGGAGAGACAAGGGAAAGACACATGTAGCGTGGGGACGGGCCCTGCGAACAGGCGGTTGCTCTACTTATGGAGTACCATGTTGTACGCGTTGCTGTGAATGAGAGGGCGGAGGGGGACACGCGGTGAAGGCACAGGGGGGAAAGCACAGGGAGAGACAAGGGAAAGACACATGTAGCGTGGGGACGGGCCCTGCGAACAGGCGGTTGCTCTACTTATGGAGTACCATGTTGTACGCGTTGCTGTGAATGAGAGGGCGGAGGGGGACACGCGGTGAAGGCACAGGGGGGAAAGCACAGGGAGAGACAAGGGAAAGACACATGTAGCGTGGGGACGGGCCCTGCGAACAGGCGGTTGCTCTACTTATGGAGTACCATGTTGTACGCGTTGCTGTGAATGAGAGGGCGGAGGGGGACACGCGGTGAAGGCACAGGGGGGAAAGCACAGGGAGAGACAAGGGAAAGACACATGTAGCGTGGGGACGGGCCCTGCGAACAGGCGGTTGCTCTACTTATGGAGTACCATGTTGTACGCGTTGCTGTGAATGAGAGGGCGGAGGGGGACACGCGGTGAAGGCACAGGGGGGAAAGCACAGGGAGAGACAAGGGAAAGACACATGTAGCGTGGGGACGGGCCCTGCGAACAGGCGGTTGCTCTACTTATGGAGTACCATGTTGTACGCGTTGCTGTGAATGAGAGGGCGGAGGGGGACACGCGGTGAAGGCACAGGGGGGAAAGCACAGGGAGAGACAAGGGAAAGACACATGTAGCGTGGGGACGGGCCCTGCGAACAGGCGGTTGCTCTACTTATGGAGTACCATGTTGTACGCGTTGCTGTGAATGAGAGGGCGGAGGGGGACACGCGGTGAAGGCACAGGGGGGAAAGCACAGGGAGAGACAAGGGAAAGACACATGTAGCGTGGGGACGGGCCCTGCGAACAGGCGGTTGCTCTACTTATGGAGTACCATGTTGTACGCGTTGCTGTGAATGAGAGGGCGGAGGGGGACACGCGGTGAAGGCACAGGGGGGAAAGCACAGGGAGAGACAAGGGAAAGACACATGTAGCGTGGGGACGGGCCCTGCGAACAGGCGGTTGCTCTACTTATGGAGTACCATGTTGTACGCGTTGCTGTGAATGAGAGGGCGGAGGGGGACACGCGGTGAAGGCACAGGGGGGAAAGCACAGGGAGAGACAAGGGAAAGACACATGTAGCGTGGGGACGGGCCCTGCGAACAGGCGGTTGCTCTACTTATGGAGTACCATGTTGTACGCGTTGCTGTGAATGAGAGGGCGGAGGGGGACACGCGGTGAAGGCACAGGGGGGAAAGCACAGGGAGAGACAAGGGAAAGACACATGTAGCGTGGGGACGGGCCCTGCGAACAGGCGGTTGCTCTACTTATGGAGTACCATGTTGTACGCGTTGCTGTGAATGAGAGGGCGGAGGGGGACACGCGGTGAAGGCACAGGGGGGAAAGCACAGGGAGAGACAAGGGAAAGACACATGTAGCGTGGGGACGGGCCCTGCGAACAGGCGGTTGCTCTACTTATGGAGTACCATGTTGTACGCGTTGCTGTGAATGAGAGGGCGGAGGGGGACACGCGGTGAAGGCACAGGGGGGAAAGCACAGGGAGAGACAAGGGAAAGACACATGTAGCGTGGGGACGGGCCCTGCGAACAGGCGGTTGCTCTACTTATGGAGTACCATGTTGTACGCGTTGCTGTGAATGAGAGGGCGGAGGGGGACACGCGGTGAAGGCACAGGGGGGAAAGCACAGGGAGAGACAAGGGAAAGACACATGTAGCGTGGGGACGGGCCCTGCGAACAGGCGGTTGCTCTACTTATGGAGTACCATGTTGTACGCGTTGCTGTGAATGAGAGGGCGGAGGGGGACACGCGGTGAAGGCACAGGGGGGAAAGCACAGGGAGAGACAAGGGAAAGACACATGTAGCGTGGGGACGGGCCCTGCGAACAGGCGGTTGCTCTACTTATGGAGTACCATGTTGTACGCGTTGCTGTGAATGAGAGGGCGGAGGGGGACACGCGGTGAAGGCACAGGGGGGAAAGCACAGGGAGAGACAAGGGAAAGACACATGTAGCGTGGGGACGGGCCCTGCGAACAGGCGGTTGCTCTACTTATGGAGTACCATGTTGTACGCGTTGCTGTGAATGAGAGGGCGGAGGGGGACACGCGGTGAAGGCACAGGGGGGAAAGCACAGGGAGAGACAAGGGAAAGACACATGTAGCGTGGGGACGGGCCCTGCGAACAGGCGGTTGCTCTACTTATGGAGTACCATGTTGTACGCGTTGCTGTGAATGAGAGGGCGGAGGGGGACACGCGGTGAAGGCACAGGGGGGAAAGCACAGGGAGAGACAAGGGAAAGACACATGTAGCGTGGGGACGGGCCCTGCGAACAGGCGGTTGCTCTACTTATGGAGTACCATGTTGTACGCGTTGCTGTGAATGAGAGGGCGGAGGGGGACACGCGGTGAAGGCACAGGGGGGAAAGCACAGGGAGAGACAAGGGAAAGACACATGTAGCGTGGGGACGGGCCCTGCGAACAGGCGGTTGCTCTACTTATGGAGTACCATGTTGTACGCGTTGCTGTGAATGAGAGGGCGGAGGGGGACACGCGGTGAAGGCACAGGGGGGAAAGCACAGGGAGAGACAAGGGAAAGACACATGTAGCGTGGGGACGGGCCCTGCGAACAGGCGGTTGCTCTACTTATGGAGTACCATGTTGTACGCGTTGCTGTGAATGAGAGGGCGGAGGGGGACACGCGGTGAAGGCACAGGGGGGAAAGCACAGGGAGAGACAAGGGAAAGACACATGTAGCGTGGGGACGGGCCCTGCGAACAGGCGGTTGCTCTACTTATGGAGTGCCTGCTGTGAATGAGAGGGCGGAGGGGGACACGCGGTGAAGGCACAGGGGGGAAAGCACAGGGAGAGACAAGGGAAAGACACATGTAGCGTGGGGACGGGCCCTGCGAACAGGCGGTTGCTCTACTTATGGAGTACCATGTTGTACGCGTTGCTGTGAATGAGAGGGCGGAGGGGGACACGCGGTGAAGGCACAGGGGGGAAAGCACAGGGAGAGACAAGGGAAAGACACATGTAGCGTGGGGACGGGCCCTGCGAACAGGCGGTTGCTCTACTTATGGAGTACCATGTTGTACGCGTTGCTGTGAATGAGAGGGCGGAGGGGGACACGCGGTGAAGGCACAGGGGGGAAAGCACAGGGAGAGACAAGGGAAAGACACATGTAGCGTGGGGACGGGCCCTGCGAACAGGCGGTTGCTCTACTTATGGAGTACCATGTTGTACGCGTTGCTGTGAATGAGAGGGCGGAGGGGGACACGCGGTGAAGGCACAGGGGGGAAAGCACAGGGAGAGACAAGGGAAAGACACATGTAGCGTGGGGACGGGCCCTGCGAACAGGCGGTTGCTCTACTTATGGAGTACCATGTTGTACGCGTTGCTGTGAATGAGAGGGCGGAGGGGGACACGCGGTGAAGGCACAGGGGGGAAAGCACAGGGAGAGACAAGGGAAAGACACATGTAGCGTGGGGACGGGCCCTGCGAACAGGCGGTTGCTCTACTTATGGAGTACCATGTTGTACGCGTTGCTGTGAATGAGAGGGCGGAGGGGGACACGCGGTGAAGGCACAGGGGGGAAAGCACAGGGAGAGACAAGGGAAAGACACATGTAGCGTGGGGACGGGCCCTGCGAACAGGCGGTTGCTCTACTTATGGAGTACCATGTTGTACGCGTTGCTGTGAATGAGAGGGCGGAGGGGGACACGCGGTGAAGGCACAGGGGGGAAAGCACAGGGAGAGACAAGGGAAAGACACATGTAGCGTGGGGACGGGCCCTGCGAACAGGCGGTTGCTCTACTTATGGAGTACCATGTTGTACGCGTTGCTGTGAATGAGAGGGCGGAGGGGGACACGCGGTGAAGGCACAGGGGGGAAAGCACAGGGAGAGACAAGGGAAAGACACATGTAGCGTGGGGACGGGCCCTGCGAACAGGCGGTTGCTCTACTTATGGAGTACCATGTTGTACGCGTTGCTGTGAATGAGAGGGCGGAGGGGGACACGCGGTGAAGGCACAGGGGGGAAAGCACAGGGAGAGACAAGGGAAAGACACATGTAGCGTGGGGACGGGCCCTGCGAACAGGCGGTTGCTCTACTTATGGAGTACCATGTTGTACGCGTTGCTGTGAATGAGAGGGCGGAGGGGGACACGCGGTGAAGGCACAGGGGGGAAAGCACAGGGAGAGACAAGGGAAAGACACATGTAGCGTGGGGACGGGCCCTGCGAACAGGCGGTTGCTCTACTTATGGAGTACCATGTTGTACGCGTTGCTGTGAATGAGAGGGCGGAGGGGGACACGCGGTGAAGGCACAGGGGGGAAAGCACAGGGAGAGACAAGGGAAAGACACATGTAGCGTGGGGACGGGCCCTGCGAACAGGCGGTTGCTCTACTTATGGAGTACCATGTTGTACGCGTTGCTGTGAATGAGAGGGCGGAGGGGGACACGCGGTGAAGGCACAGGGGGGAAAGCACAGGGAGAGACAAGGGAAAGACACATGTAGCGTGGGGACGGGCCCTGCGAACAGGCGGTTGCTCTACTTATGGAGTACCATGTTGTACGCGTTGCTGTGAATGAGAGGGCGGAGGGGGACACGCGGTGAAGGCACAGGGGGGAAAGCACAGGGAGAGACAAGGGAAAGACACATGTAGCGTGGGGACGGGCCCTGCGAACAGGCGGTTGCTCTACTTATGGAGTACCATGTTGTACGCGTTGCTGTGAATGAGAGGGCGGAGGGGGACACGCGGTGAAGGCACAGGGGGGAAAGCACAGGGAGAGACAAGGGAAAGACACATGTAGCGTGGGGACGGGCCCTGCGAACAGGCGGTTGCTCTACTTATGGAGTACCATGTTGTACGCGTTGCTGTGAATGAGAGGGCGGAGGGGGACACGCGGTGAAGGCACAGGGGGGAAAGCACAGGGAGAGACAAGGGAAAGACACATGTAGCGTGGGGACGGGCCCTGCGAACAGGCGGTTGCTCTACTTATGGAGTACCATGTTGTACGCGTTGCTGTGAATGAGAGGGCGGAGGGGGACACGCGGTGAAGGCACAGGGGGGAAAGCACAGGGAGAGACAAGGGAAAGACACATGTAGCGTGGGGACGGGCCCTGCGAACAGGCGGTTGCTCTACTTATGGAGTACCATGTTGTACGCGTTGCTGTGAATGAGAGGGCGGAGGGGGACACGCGGTGAAGGCACAGGGGGGAAAGCACAGGGAGAGACAAGGGAAAGACACATGTAGCGTGGGGACGGGCCCTGCGAACAGGCGGTTGCTCTACTTATGGAGTACCATGTTGTACGCGTTGCTGTGAATGAGAGGGCGGAGGGGGACACGCGGTGAAGGCACAGGGGGGAAAGCACAGGGAGAGACAAGGGAAAGACACATGTAGCGTGGGGACGGGCCCTGCGAACAGGCGGTTGCTCTACTTATGGAGTACCATGTTGTACGCGTTGCTGTGAATGAGAGGGCGGAGGGGGACACGCGGTGAAGGCACAGGGGGGAAAGCACAGGGAGAGACAAGGGAAAGACACATGTAGCGTGGGGACGGGCCCTGCGAACAGGCGGTTGCTCTACTTATGGAGTACCATGTTGTACGCGTTGCTGTGAATGAGAGGGCGGAGGGGGACACGCGGTGAAGGCACAGGGGGGAAAGCACAGGGAGAGACAAGGGAAAGACACATGTAGCGTGGGGACGGGCCCTGCGAACAGGCGGTTGCTCTACTTATGGAGTACCATGTTGTACGCGTTGCTGTGAATGAGAGGGCGGAGGGGGACACGCGGTGAAGGCACAGGGGGGAAAGCACAGGGAGAGACAAGGGAAAGACACATGTAGCGTGGGGACGGGCCCTGCGAACAGGCGGTTGCTCTACTTATGGAGTACCATGTTGTACGCGTTGCTGTGAATGAGAGGGCGGAGGGGGACACGCGGTGAAGGCACAGGGGGGAAAGCACAGGGAGAGACAAGGGAAAGACACATGTAGCGTGGGGACGGGCCCTGCGAACAGGCGGTTGCTCTACTTATGGAGTACCATGTTGTACGCGTTGCTGTGAATGAGAGGGCGGAGGGGGACACGCGGTGAAGGCACAGGGGGGAAAGCACAGGGAGAGACAAGGGAAAGACACATGTAGCGTGGGGACGGGCCCTGCGAACAGGCGGTTGCTCTACTTATGGAGTACCATGTTGTACGCGTTGCTGTGAATGAGAGGGCGGAGGGGGACACGCGGTGAAGGCACAGGGGGGAAAGCACAGGGAGAGACAAGGGAAAGACACATGTAGCGTGGGGACGGGCCCTGCGAACAGGCGGTTGCTCTACTTATGGAGTACCATGTTGTACGCGTTGCTGTGAATGAGAGGGCGGAGGGGGACACGCGGTGAAGGCACAGGGGGGAAAGCACAGGGAGAGACAAGGGAAAGACACATGTAGCGTGGGGACGGGCCCTGCGAACAGGCGGTTGCTCTACTTATGGAGTACCATGTTGTACGCGTTGCTGTGAATGAGAGGGCGGAGGGGGACACGCGGTGAAGGCACAGGGGGGAAAGCACAGGGAGAGACAAGGGAAAGACACATGTAGCGTGGGGACGGGCCCTGCGAACAGGCGGTTGCTCTACTTATGGAGTACCATGTTGTACGCGTTGCTGTGAATGAGAGGGCGGAGGGGGACACGCGGTGAAGGCACAGGGGGGAAAGCACAGGGAGAGACAAGGGAAAGACACATGTAGCGTGGGGACGGGCCCTGCGAACAGGCGGTTGCTCTACTTATGGAGTACCATGTTGTACGCGTTGCTGTGAATGAGAGGGCGGAGGGGGACACGCGGTGAAGGCACAGGGGGGAAAGCACAGGGAGAGACAAGGGAAAGACACATGTAGCGTGGGGACGGGCCCTGCGAACAGGCGGTTGCTCTACTTATGGAGTACCATGTTGTACGCGTTGCTGTGAATGAGAGGGCGGAGGGGGACACGCGGTGAAGGCACAGGGGGGAAAGCACAGGGAGAGACAAGGGAAAGACACATGTAGCGTGGGGACGGGCCCTGCGAACAGGCGGTTGCTCTACTTATGGAGTACCATGTTGTACGCGTTGCTGTGAATGAGAGGGCGGAGGGGGACACGCGGTGAAGGCACAGGGGGGAAAGCACAGGGAGAGACAAGGGAAAGACACATGTAGCGTGGGGACGGGCCCTGCGAACAGGCGGTTGCTCTACTTATGGAGTACCATGTTGTACGCGTTGCTGTGAATGAGAGGGCGGAGGGGGACACGCGGTGAAGGCACAGGGGGGAAAGCACAGGGAGAGACAAGGGAAAGACACATGTAGCGTGGGGACGGGCCCTGCGAACAGGCGGTTGCTCTACTTATGGAGTACCATGTTGTACGCGTTGCTTGGGGGGAGGGGGGAGGGGGAAAGGGGGAAGTGGGTAAAAACACAGGGAGAGACAAGGGAAAGACAGTCTTAGCCCCGCGTACAGGCGGTTGCCTACCAGCCCCGCGTACAGGCGGTTGCCTACCAGCCCCGCGTACAGGCGGTTGCCTACCAGCCCCGCGTACAGGCGGTTGCCGTACTTATGGAGTACCATGTTGTACGCGTTGCTGTGACGGGAGGAGGGGGGGGAGGGGATGGGATGGGATGAAAGGGGGGATAAAGGGAAGAATGACAAGAAAGACACATGAAGAGTGCTACCCAGCTCCGCATAGAGGCGGTTGCCGTACTTGTGCAACACCTTGATGTACGCGTTGCTGTGATGGGATGGGAGGGGGGGAGGGCACGAGGGGAAAGACACTCTTAGCGCGCCTACTAGCCACGCGTAGAGGCAGTCGCCGTGCTCATGCCGGTAGAGCTCTTGGAACGGCGAAACTGAGGCCAACGTGCCTTTAGAGCTCTTGGAAGGGCGGATTTGCAGAAGCGAAGAGACAGCGACGCAGGGCGGAAGGAGGCGCGTACCAATAGAGCTATTGGAAGCGGAGGCCGGAGGCGTTGTGATTGTAGATGCTGTGGACGGAGACCTAGAGAAGACCGCACGCCGAGGGAGGGAGCAAGGGAGGGACGGAGGGCATACCGATAGACCTCGTGGCAGCTGAGGCCGCACGCACGTACCGGTAGAGCTCCTCGAAGCTGAGGCCCGAGGCGTTGTGGTTGTAGATCTGGTGGATGGCGTCCTCGAGAATGCCCCACGTCTTCTCCGCGTATCGCGGGTCCATCTCCACCTTGTGCCGAAACGGCTCGATGCGGAACGCAGACTTGCGACGCGGCTGATTCATGGCGGGCGACTCGGGGAAGAGATAGGACGAAGGTGTGGGGTTGGCGGAGGTGATAACGATGCGGTTGAGAACGGAGAGGATCAATTTCCCGTGTATCCGCGAGGAGGGTGCTTGTTTGAGCCGAACCAGGGAGGCGGAGATGGCGGTTCTCCGCACGACAGAGTATCTCGCACTTATTATCTCGACAAGCACACGAATTTCAGTTAGGTGTGGATAAAAGTGGACTATGCTAATGTAGCGCTGTGCTACGCCCTTGCCAGCGACGGCAGCAGAAAACAAGGCTCGACGTTTAGGATCGCAAGGGTTGCGTAGCATTTTTTGTGCTCGTTACAAATGCAATTAAACAAAGTTAACGATGAGTGCACTAGAGATAAAGATTATGATATATAATAAGTATTACTTTGTATCATGAGCAAGATTTCTAAGGCTGTCATTGATTGCAATCACATCTTCACTGTTGTTGCACCCGCTTACTTATAATTTAATTCAAAGCATTTTCCATGTGACGATAGCATCATGAATATTTAATACGTTTTTCTCAAAGTATGAATGCAACGGAATGGTGAGATTATCAACATTTGACGCACCCCCATAGGCTAAGTGAGGGGCATCAAAGCAAGCAGGGTGAACAAATGGTCATAAGACCAGTCAATGCAACAAGCAAAGCAAGCTCAGGGTGGATCTCAAGGACACCACACAAATTCAGAGCACAAGCAAGCGACCACAAGGCCAGTTCAGGAGTTCACTAAGATATATAATAACAAAGCACGACAAGCAGAGGAAGCAACAAGTCTACAGTAACCTAGGACCTGCCTCAACAAGCCCTAACTGCACACAGAACCGGTGGTGATCACCAGGCGTCAATGCCTTGGTGAAGAGGTCAGCAGTGTCGGCCTCTAAGGCCACAAAGTCCAACCGTACCTGGCCGCGTCGCTGTAGCTCACGCAGGAGGAAGTACCGAACATCGATGTGCTTAACCCTAGTCTCCAGTCGAGGCTCGCGACACAAGAGAATCATGGCCTTGTTGTCAGCGAACAAGGTCGGAGCAGTGCGAGGCCGCTCACCAAGGTCAGCGAGCAAGAAGGTCAACCAGCAAAGCTCCTGAGCAGCCATAGCACCGGCGTAGATCTCTGCCTCTGCACTGGACGAAGCCACCGACGACGACCGTGTGGACCTCCACGACATAGCTCCAACTCCCAGACTGAAACAGTAACCCTGGGTCGAGCGCTGAGTCTCCACGTCGTTAGCGTAAGAAGAATCACAGAGGCCAGTCAGCTCAACTGGCTGAGTCCCTCCAAGCACAAGCCCCATGCCTGATGTAGTCGCCAGGTACTTCGCCACCCTCACGGCAGCCGTCCAGTGAACAGGACGGTGCCTCCCAGGTCCAACAAAGCGAGAGAGGGCACTAAGAGGGTAGGCGAGGTCCGGGCGAGTACAGGTCATCAGGTACATGAGGCAGCCAACAAGCTCTGGGTAGGGACCACTGGGCTCAAAGGGCTCGTCGGGGAAGGGGCCGGTGAGTTTGTGGTCAACAGCAAGAGGAGTGGGCTGTGTGGTGGAGAACTGAAACCCGAACCGCCGAAGGACCTGCTGCACCATGTGTGACTGAGTCAGTGTGATGGTGCGAGCGGCTCTGTCCCTGGAGATCTGCAGGCCAAGGTAGCGGCGCAGTTCCCCAAGGTCAGTGCACATCTGTCTCTTCTGCAATTCGGATTTCACCTCTGCCAGTGCTGCCCTGTCAGCTGTAGCAAACACCAGGTCGTCGACGTAGACCAGGATACAGAAGGAGTCAGTGCGAAGAAACAGCGACGGGTCAGCAGAGGAGGGACGAAACCCTAGGTCACGAAGCGTGGAGCGAAGAGTGTCGTGCCACTCACGGGGCGACTGGCGGAGACCGTAGACTGGTCGTCTCAAGCTCCAGTGAGTCCCAGGTGGGAAGGTGTCAGTGAAACCAGGAGGACGGCGCAGCCAGATCTCCTCGTGTAAGCGGCCCTAGAGGAAAGCAGTGGAGAAGTCGAGAGAATGCAGCTCGTAGTCTCACTGTGCTGCTACATGGAGTAACACCCGAAGAGTAGTCATCTTCGGGGTGGGGGAAAAGGTCTGGAAGAAGTCAACTCCCTCACGCTGACTGAAGCCCCTGGCCACGTAACGCGCCTTGAACACAGGCGGTGATCCATGCGGTCGCTTCACCCTGAAAATCCACATGCCATCGACAATGTTCGCTCCGCGAGGGGGAACCTCGTCGACGTAGGTGCCTGTGGATCTGTAAAAAGCCAACTCTGAGTCCATGGCCGCTTTCCACTAAGAGAATCACTCCCCTGACACTGCCTCACGGTACGTGCGAGGAGTCGGTATGTCAAGGGCGTCAGAGTCTCCCTCAGGGGAAAGCAACATGGCACAAAGAGAGAGGGAAGCAGCTGCCAGGAACTCCAACTCAAACTGCCTGTCCTGGAGGACGTCACAGCCAAGGGCAAACCCACCCCCGGCGGCCTCAGGACGGGCAGGCGGGGCAGCTACGACACGGGTGGCAAAGTCAAGGCGACAGGTGGACGCAAAGGCAGTGAGAGCGGAGACTGGCGACGGAGAGGCACGAGGGTCGGTGACAAGAGAAGCGAGAACACGCGAGACAACAGGACGCACCGTACGGTAGTAGTCAGTGATAGGGGTAGAGAGGGAGGCTGTAAGAGCCGACTCAGGAGGTGAAGGGAGAACAAACATAGGAGGAGCACGACGAGGACCGGAACGAAACAAGGCGGTGCGAAGGTCGGCAAGAGGAGACGAGGGACGAGCACACTGGGGACAACGAGCGGTCCAGTCGTGCGGGACAACAGGAGGAGGTAACTATGAAGGAGAAGGAGGGAAAACAGCCGGAGACGAGTCCGGAGGAAGAAACATAGGACCGTAAGCGGGCAGTGACTGCGGGTGGACAGGAGGAGGGGAGGGAAGACCAAGGGCCCGAAGGCCGCGGGGGCTGCTGCTGCTGCTGCTGCTGCGGCGGCTGCTGCTGCTGCTGCTGCTGCTGCTACTGCTCCAGGAGGTCCAACTGCCGCAGCTCCTGCCGCTCCCGCTCCAACCGCTCCTGCTCCTCGCGCGCACGCCGGCAGGCCGCCTGGAAACGCGTGGCGTGACGGTGGGGAGGCGGAGTGCTCTCCGCAGACGTAGTGCCCCCAGCTCAAGGCTCCTCAGAACTAGCACCTCCAGTACCAGTGTCCTTAGAGGGGGCGCCACCAGGGTCAGAGTCCCCAGCCCCAGCACCCCCTGTCCGAGCACCCCCAGTGCCAGGACCCCCAGCTCGAGCACCCCCAAAGCTAGCACCTCCAGTGCCAGCACCTCCAGCTCCAGCACCCCCAGAACTAGCACCTCCAGTTTCAGCACCTCCAGATCCAGCACCCCTCGACCAAGCACCCCTAGACCTAGCACCGCCAGTGGCCGCACCTCCAGCTCCAACACCAACCGAGTCCACAGTAACCAGTCTCGGAAGAACCGAAGGCTGCTGAGGGGGCTGTGAGGAGGACTGCGGGGAGGGAGACGCTACCTGACGCGCGACCGAGGGTAGAGGGGTAGCGTGAGACACACCTGACGGGGCAGGACCAGGGGGGGGTGGGGGTACCGGAGGAGCGGGAGTAGGGGGAAGAGAGGGTGCGAGGAAAAGGGGGGGAGGGGGAACCGGGAGACCTCTACAGGGGTAGCGAGCGTACCAAGAGACACAAGAGTCCAACCGGACGTCACAAGAGTCTAGGAACTGGTGGAGGGGCGGGTGGTAAAAGGACCAGTCGGTCGAGGCTGCCGGGAAACCAAGGAAAATACAGGGGATGGTGCGTGCCGAGAGCTTGTCAGCAGAGGTGACGCAAACATGCAGCCCCAGACTTGAAAAGCCGACCCAACACCAGGGGACCCGGTCCAAAGACTGGTCGGTGAAGCCTCTGGCCGCGAGACGCGCGGCTGGAGGTTCAGCTGGTGCGCGGCGTAGCGAACCGCGTAGGGCCACAGAAAATGGGGCGCACGGGCATGGATCATGGACGTGCGGGCGATGTCCATGACCAAGCCAATGCGGCGCTCAGCAACCCCATTCTGATGAGGGGAGTCCGGTGTCAGATTATAATGCTTGTCTTGCCTGTAGTGGGGTACTCAATAGTGAGTAAACCCTTTTAGGGCTTGCTATTTGTACCTCCCTTCTTTCTAGTCAAACCCTCTTTTGCCTATTCTCTCTTGCCTAGCTAGGTAAACCCTAGCTATGGCTCTTTCATACTAGCTACTATTCTAACATGCTATCAGAGCGGTTACGCTCCTGGCCTGTGGGCCCGCCTGCTTCCGCTGCCTTCCTGTGTGTCGCGCGTCCCGTGGCGCGCGATGTTCGTTTTTTCTTCCCGCCGCGCGCTCGGGGCGCGCGGCGGTTTTCTGCCCGCCGTGGCCCCGAGGCGCGCGGCGGTTTCCTCCCTCGTGCGTCACCCCGGGGACCCGCGCTTCCCCCCCTCCCGTCGACCGCCCCGTCGCCCTAGGGGACCCGCGCGCTGCCCCCGCTGCCCCGTCGGTGGTCGCGTCGCCCCGCCACCCCGTCGCGCCGCCCTGGGGAGCCGCGCGCGACCCCCCGCTGCCCCGTCGACGGTCGCGTCGACCCGATGGACCCGCGCGCGGCGTCCCGTTGACCCTCGCGTCGCCCCCGGGGACCCGCGAGCCGCCCCTGGAACCGTGCGCGACCCCCCCGCTGCCCCGTCGCGGCGCCCTGAGGGGCCGCGCGCGGCCCCTCGCTGCCCCATGGTGGCGCCCTGGGGGCCGCGCGCCGTCCCCCGCGCTCCTGCCCCGTGCCACCCGTTTTAGGGTTTGGGGGTGGGGAGTGTGGGGGTGGCGGTTGTGGGGGTGCCGGTTGTGTGCCCCGTCCCCTACTCCTCCTCCTCCGTCTCCCGCTGCTGCAGCTGCCGCTCAGGGGGGTGGGTGTGTGGGAGCCGAAGGAGTGGTGCTAGGGGGGTGACGTGGGAGTGGAGTTAGGGGTTCAGCAGGGGGTGTGTGTCAAGGGTGTGGGTCAGTTGGAGGAGGTTGTGTGGAGGTAGCTGTCGTGTCGCCTGCAGCGCCTGTAGTCCGTCGCCCTTGCTTCGGTAGCCAGTGAGCCTGTTGCACCAGTTGCCAGTGGGTCCGTTGCTCCTGCCGCTCGTCTTAGCCGCGGAGCCAGTCACTCCAGTAGTCCGTCGCCCTTGCTTCGGTAGCCACTGAGTCAGCCGCTCCTGTGCCCGTGCCTCTGCAGCTTCAGTCGTCGCCTCTTATCTCCTCTCCTCTTACAGTCTCGCCTCCTCCTCCTCACTTGCCCTTTGTGAATGCCTCTAGTTTTGCTTGTCCTTGTGAACTTGCACTATGACTGCTTGCTGTGCTGATTATACCCCACTTTGACTATGGGGGTGTGTCAGATTATAATGCTTGTCTAGTCTGTAGTGGGGTACTCAATAGTGAGTAAACCCTTTTAGGGCTTGCTATTTGTACCTCCCTTCTTTCTAGTCAAACCCTCTTTTGCCTATTCTCTCTTGCCTAGCTAGGTAAACCCTAGCTATGGCTCTTTCATACTAGCTACTATTCTAACATCCGGCAGCGTCCAGGACTGTGCGATGCCCTGTTCGCCGCAAAATGCGGCAAGAATGCCTGAGCGAAACTCACCCCCACGGTCGGAGTGGAGACAGGAGACACGACGACCACGAGTGCCCTCAGTGGCTAGAAGCCACCGGATCAGCGTAGAAGTCACCTCGGACTTCTTCGCGAGAGGAAACACCGTGGTGTACCTGGAGAAGTCGTCAAAGATCACCGGAAAGTAGCGCTCCCTCTCTGGTCCCTGTGTAGGCGCAGGGCCCCAGAAGTCCAAGTGAAGCATCTGGAAGGGAGCAGTGGCCGGACGAAGGGAGGAGGAGTGCGGAGTGGGACGAAGGCGGCCGGCGACACAAGGAGTGCACGGCGGTGCAGGCGAGGGAGGGAGCGACGGGAAGACTCTAGGGAGACCTGTGACAAGACGGTGACTAGCCATAGTGCGGAGGCGGGGGCTCGACGGGTGACCAAGACGGTGGTGCCACAAGACTGTCTGGTGGGTGAAGGACCGATATGAGTAAGACGCAGCGACCGGACCAGACGCGACAACCGGAGGAGACGCAGCTACCTGACTGGACTCGACAACTGGTGGAGGCACAGGAACCTGGGGGGACGCAGCGACCTGAGCGGACATGGAAACCGGGAGTGCTCGGTGTGGAGGACGTAGAGACCGGAGCGCGGCTCCCTGGTGAACGTGGCCAAAACTCTGCCAGTGACAGCGTCCGTACAGACTGCAGTACGCCCACCCCCCACAAAGGTAACGGTGATCCCCCTGTCCTGGAGGTATCCAACACCCACCAAGTTCCGAGTGAACGAGGGGATGTGGAGGCCACGCAGGACACCAGAGGGGACCACAGGGCACGGGAGGGTGGTAGAGCTGCGTGCCACGGCTGGTCGCGAGGAAGGATCAGCCAGGGCTACCGGTACCGGAGAAAGGAGCGGTGTGAGTGTCGTGTGGTCGCGGAAGAAGCACTGCGACGCGCCAGAGTCCAGCGTGAACGACAGGGACGCCACTGCCTGTGGTGAACCCGGTACGGAGGCTACACAAGCACCTAGAGCAGAAACACAAGCACCTAGACTAGAGAGGCACAAGTCTACGCTAGCAGGAGGCAAGCAAGCTAATCTATGAACACGCGACCACACAGATCCATCAGCACTATAGTCAACATCAGCATACAAAGCATACTGACGAGCATCATTCATAGACAGATCAAAGACATGTACCTTACAGGCTAACAGGCGAGCCCAGCGCGGAGTGGGCGCCTCAGGGCCCTAGCGGGCACGGTAGAGGTCGTCGAGGCGGCGGAAGCACCGCGCGGCAGAGTGGTCGTCGCGGCCGCAGACACAGGGGCTGCCCGGTCCGGTGAGGCACCAGTCCGGTGAGGCACCAGTGGTCACAGGGGCCAGTGTCACGACGAGGGAGGCGAGGGGCCCAGCTAGAACCGCCGTTGCTGTGGCCGGTGCTCCCTGGACCTCTCGGACCCCACTGTGGCGGGGGGCCCTAGTGCTGCTGCGGACCCCATTGCAGTGGGGGCCCCCAAGGCTGGAACTGCTGCGGTGCCTGCTGCTGCTGCTGTCCCAGCTGCTGCTGCTGTCTCTGCTGCGGCTGATGCTGCTGTGGCTGCTGCTGCTGAGGTTCGACTCCCCCGCCGGGTGGAACACCGCCACTAGGTGGGCCTGTCTGTCCTGCACCTCCTCCAAGGCTCCCTCCTGGTGCACCACCGCCGCCGCCGCCACCACCACCGCTCCCAACTCCACCACCACCCCCACCGCCTCCTCCACCTCCCTTCCCGCCCTTCTTGCTACTCTTGCCCCGTTTCTACCAGTCAGCGGCAGAGACGGCGGCCGTATCCTCAGATACCGACACAACAACAGAAGAGCGTGTAGCAGTGAAAGTGGGAAGTTGAGGGGCGGCACACCGCGCAAAAAGACGGGGGGGCACCGTGCTAGTGGCGGAGGCAATGGAGAGGAGGTTATTTTCGATCTTCCCGAGAGCGGTCTCAAGAAGATCGATAGTAAGCTCAGTGGGGTGCTTCTGGAGTAGCACGTCGCGAGCAGTAGCAAGGCGGTCAGGGAGGCGCGTGACTAACCAGTGCACAGTGAGCCACATGGGGGGGGGGGGGGGGGGGGGGGGGGGGGGCAACAAGAAGCTGGGCATCGGTGCAGGCCGCACGGAAACCGGCGTCAAGGGAACGCTGGTGAGTCACGAGGTCGGACACAGTCGCAAACGAGCCTAGGTCGGGAAACACAAACGGCATGAGGAGGCGACTGAGGGAGGCAGAGGAAGGGGTGGAATAGCGTGCAACAACAGCATCCCAAATCCCCTGCGCATTCTCCACCTAGGCAAACTGGACGGCCTCTGTCGGTGGGAGGAGCTCCGTCAGCGCAAGAGCAGTGGCAGTGTCGCGAGAGTCCCACACGTCCCTCGCCAAGACACGACGGTCGTAGTCCCGCCTGCTCTGCAGGAGTTGGCCCCGGGTCGGCCAGGAGGGGGTCGGGAGATAGGGGCGCCTTGAGGGCACCAGACGCGTGGGCCCACAGGGTGGCGCCGTCCTGACGCTGACTGGTGAGGTAGCGCGTGGCCTGGCGCTGCCAGGTACTGAACTCGATCGGGCGGCCCTCGACATCGAAACGAAGGCGACGGGACTCCATGCTAGAGGCTAGGCTAGAGGAGGCTGGAGCACGAAGGAGAGAAAACTCAGAGTCCCAGGAGCGCCAGTGGACACTAAGGGAGAGACCGGGGGAGGACGGAGCAGGCTAAGCGAGGCGGGAAAGTGGAGGCTAGGAGCTAGTCTAGAAACTAGTCTACATAGGGTAACCAGGGAGAGGAGCGGCTGCCAACCGCTGAGCAGAAGGCCTGTGACAGTATTGACGGTTCGGGCCCGGTGAACGGGGCGGTGGAGGCGCTGCCTGGGGCGTGGGCTGGTGGGTGGGCTAAGCGGTGGCTAGTGCCTTGCTAGGCGCGGACGAAGGGCAGGCCAGGCGCGGGTTAGGTGCGGGCTCGGGCTAGGCGCTGGCTGGTGCGCGGGTGTGCACGAAGGGAGAGCGCGGAGACGCGGAGGCGCGGAGGCGGAGACGCGGATGCGCGTGGCGCGGAGGCGCGATGTGCGGAGGCGCGGAGGCACGAGGCGGAGGTGCGGATGCGCGAGCTAGGGCGCGGGCCTGGGCGACGGGCCAGGGCGACGGGCTAGGGCGCGGGCCTGGGCGACGGGCTAGGGCGCAGGCTAGGGCGATGGGCTAGGGTGCGACCTGGGCGACGGGCTAGGGCGCGGGCCTGGGCGACGGGCTAGAGTGCGGGCCTGGGCGATGGGCTAGGGCGCGGGCTGGGGCGACGGGCTAGGGGCGCAGGCTAGGGGCGCCGAGGGCGCGAGGCGCAGAGGTCCGCGACGGCGCGGGCTAGGGGCGCGGAGGGCGCTGACGCGCGGAGGAGGAGGGCGCTAAAGCACGGAGTGGACGCGAAGGGCGCGAAGACTAAGGCGCGGAGGGCGTGCTAGAACGGGTTAGGAAGTAACGAGGAACTAACCTACTCGTGATACCATCTCAAAGTATAAATGCAACGGAATAGTGAAATTAGCAATGTGGGGGATTCAAATAGCAAACCCTAACTGAGTTGTACTCACTAAGGAGCACCTCATTACAGCCTATCACAAATATCAACATTTGACAGTTTTATGTAGTAGTCGCCTCATTCAGTACGATTATGACGAGAGATTATCACGCATAAGTAATAGAAATGTTAATGCCTTTTTATCATTTACGTTGAACAATCACTGTAAATATCGTACGATAAATTATAATTTGTGCTAACGAATAAGTAAATAAAATATATGCGGATAACTTGTGACTTACATGAACTCGATTTTTTTTTTTGTTTTTTTGTAAACATGTTTGGTTTTTTTAAGGAAGATTCTTTGTTTACCATATATTGAACTTTGAGTTATACCATTTAGATACAATCTTTTGGTAACCCTAAGTACAGAGCAAAATGTCAATTATTGAGGTTGGGACCACAATTTACTGAGCTGTTTTTGACATGACTCATCTTTAGCTGGAGTCTGTCAATTCTAGCTAGTCCACGTTGTTTTCACGTGAACCAAGTTTTACCATGAGTGGCAGAAACTTCCTTTTTTGTTTTCAGTGTCCCAACCCAGAAGTTAGAATACTTTGCCCGGCGAGTTTCGCTGTTTTGCCCCACACTTGACGATTAAATTCAACTTCTAAGATACAGGTTGAAACCATTTGCTAAAATACTTGGACAAAAAAAAATTTACGAAGCGCACCAATCCCTCCCAACATGTCTCCCTCCCTTTCTTTTCCAACCCACCCATCGTGCCTCCCTCCCCCCCCAACTCTCCCGTAGAGTCTCGCTACTTGATATTCGCACCTACGATTCTTGGGATTGAAGAACCTTGGTGTGAAGAACTAGTTACAGCTTTCCTCATAATTTGTCATCTTTCAGCTTGCTCTTGTTCTGCGAGCTCGGTAAGATTTTCCTTACACATTGTTAGAGTTTATTTTGCTAGCTCTTGAAGATATCATTACATAATTAGAGTTCTCCCACTTTTAGCATTTGAACGCTCGTTAGAAATAGCGGCACTGGCGCCTCGGCGCCTTGAGCGCCAGCGCATTCAGCATTGGCGCCTTGGCGCGTTGAGCGTCAGCGCATTTGTTGGTGCCTTGGCACTTTGGCGCCTTGAGCGCCAGCGCATTTGGCGTTGGCATGTTGGCGCCTTGGCGCAT
Organism: Closterium sp. Yama58-4; assembly: GCA_947470075.1. Taxonomy (NCBI): domain Eukaryota; kingdom Viridiplantae; phylum Streptophyta; class Zygnematophyceae; order Desmidiales; family Closteriaceae; genus Closterium; species Closterium sp. Yama58-4. Next base: position 8,782 of record CANIUD010000187.1, on the reverse strand, counting down.
TGAGCGCCGGCGCATTCGGCGTTGGCGCCTTGGCGCCTTTAAAACTATTTTATTCCCTTCAAACAGCCTCCAAGTGTTGCCAAGTTCACCAAGTTGATGGACGTTTTAACGGATGGCATGAAACCTTTCAATTTCATGGTGCGTGCGATGGTCGCTGATGCTCGGCCACACGACATCAACAGGCATAATGCATCGAAGTTTCCAGAGCTAAATTGATCATTGTTTGCAGTGATCCATTGGTTTTTTTTTTTTTTTTTTTTGTGCGTTTGTTCTACTTTGTCACATTTCCATTATCGTTTTTCTCATCTCTAAAGCTAATTTGCACTATTATTATCATAACAAACTCTATGCAGTTTAGGAGCAGCAAAGGACAATGTTTTGCGTTGGGACGAGAGGTCGCATGTACACTCAGCATGGAGATCCGTAATGTTCGCACTACTACAGAGCGGACTTGCTCATTCAGCCCACCAGAGGATAGTACGAGCATGTGCGATTTGCCTGTGGGTTGGTGCTACTCCAGTGATGCGTACCTTTGCGACAACGGACACGCCTTGCCCAAAGCAACTGGGCGTGACAACATTGCTGTTGTGTTTGACACAACAACAGGTATAAGAACTAAATGCGTATTCTGATGCACAATTTGTGTGACTAAAAGTATGCGGACAACATTGCTGTTGTGCTATTGCGTTCTTCCTCTTAAATTTTCATCAATGCTCCCTGTCTTTTCTTCCAAACCATTCTTTTCCAGCCTATCACATAACACTCGGAGCTTATCATTGTCAGAATGAATGAAGCAGGAATGGATGAACTAACAGAAAGTTGGGTACAAGTAGGAAACCCTAAGTTTGTGTACCCCCTAAGGTCAAACCCACTACAGCCTACACAACTTAAACATGCAATGTTTGACACACCCCCATAGGCGCAGTGGGAGACAACCAGAGGGTCACGAGACCAGTCAAAGCAAAGCAAAACAAGCTCAGGGTGGATCTCAAGGATACCACACAAATTCCGAGCACAAGCAAGCGGTCACAAGACCAGTTCACATGCAGTTTGATAATATAACAAGAGATACAGTGATCACAACCTAGCAAGTGTAAACATGCAGGTATATATATAGAGATCACAGTACAAGCAGAGTCAAGAAGTAAGCAAGTGAGGTCCAGCAGGCACAAGGCCTAGAAGAGTACAGAAACGCTGATGGTCACAAGGCTGAAGCGCCTTGGTGAACACATCAGCAGTGTTGGCCCGAGTGGCCACGTAACGCAGACGAAGCTGACCGCGCTGCTGCAGCTCTCGAGCAAGGAAGTAGCGCAGAGCGATGTGCTTCGTTCTGTGCTCCACTCTGTGCTCCTCACACAAGGCAATGGCAGCCTTGTTGTCAACGTACAGCACTGGAGGAGAACGAGGCCGCTCTCCCAAGTCGGTCAGCAGGTAGGTGAGCCAGCGTAGCTCCTGGGCTGCCATGGCTGTGGCGTAGATCTCAGCTTCACAACTGGAGCTGAGAACAGAAGAAGAGCGAGTAGAACGCCAAGAAACTGAACCAGAGCCAAGACTGAAGGTGTAGCCCTGAGACGACCGCTGAGTAGCCTGGTCGTCCGCCCAAGAAGCGTCTGAGTGCCCAGTGAGTACAACTCGGTCTCGCCCTCCAAGCACTAGCCCCATGCCCGACGTACTGCACAAGTAGCGCAACACCCTCTTAGCGGCATCCATGTGCTCCTTCCGGTGACGGCCAGGAGCGACATAGCGTGCAAGGATGCTAAGAGGGTATGCAAGGTCAGGTCGAGTGCAGGTTATCAGGTACATGAGGCAGCCCACAAGCTCTGGATACGGGCCACTCGGCTCTACGGACTCATCCGAAGGCAGAGCTGAGAGCGAGTGACCGGTAGGCAGAGGAGTGGGCTGAGGCGAGGAGTACGTGAAGCGGAAGCGCTGAAGGACCTGCTGCACCATGTGTGACTGAGTCAAGGTGATGGTGCGCCGTGCTCTGTCCCGGGTGATCCGCAAGCCAAGATAGCTTGTCAGTTCACCCAGGTCTGTGCACGTGTGTCTCTTCTGCAGCTCCAACTTCACGTGGGCGAGTGCCGCAGTGTCAGCAGTGGCAAAGACCAAGTCGTCGGCGTACACGAGGATGTAGAACGGCGGCAGCGAGGTGTCGGTGCATAGAAACAGTGACGGGTCAGCAGTAGAAGGAGCGAACCCAAGAGCCGCAAGTGTCGTCCTCAGTGTGTCGTGCCACTCACGTGGCGCCTGGCGGAGACTGTAGACCGGCCGCCGGAGGCTCCACTGGGTACCAGGAGGAAACGACCCAGTGAAGCCAGGAGGGCGGCGCAGCCAGATCTCCTCGTGCAGGCTGCCCTGCAAGAAAGCAGTGCTGAAGTCAAGTGAGTGAAGCTCGTAGTCGCGCTGAGCGGCTATGTGCAGTAGCACCCGAAGAGTAGTCATCTTCGGGGTGGGGGAGAAGGTCTGGAAGAAGTCTACTCCCTCTCGCTGACTGAAGCCTCGAGCAACGTAGCGCGCCTTGAAGACAGGAGGAGAACCCGGCGGCCGCTTCACCCTGAAAATCCACATGCCACTGACGATGTTCGCCCCAGGTGGGGGAACCTCGTCGACATAGGTGCCTGTTGACTTCCAGGGGCAGTAGCATGGCCTAGGGCGTGATCGTACAGTGAGATGTCCTCCTTGGCAGTGAGCTGTAGGAAGAGGTGCAGGTCATCTAGCCAGGTGTCAAACTTCACTGGGCGGCCCTCAGCATCGAAAGCTAGCACAGGAGGGCTAGCCATAGTAGCAGTAGGAGCAGCAGTAGTAGTAGTAGGTGCACCCTAACAGCAGTAGGCAGCGCGACTAAGGTAGGGCGGCTCGGTCTAGAGAGGCTGTTCAGTACGGGCGGCGCGGCTCGGGTCAGGTAGGGCGGCGCGACTCGGTTAGGGCGGCGTGGCTCGGTTTGGGCTGCGCGGCTCGGCTCGGACGACCTGGTTCTGGCGGGGCCGTGGCTGTCCCGTGCGGGGCGGTAAGGGGGGCGGCAGGTGGGGTCGACGGGGCCGCTAAGGCTAAACGGGGTGCGCGCGGGGTCGACGGGGCCGACGGGGCCGCTAAGGGAGGCGCGCGGGGTCGACGGGGCCAGCGGGGCCTCTAGGAGGGGCGCACGTGGGGTCGACGGGGCCAGCGGGGCCTCTGGGTGGGGCGTGCGCGGGGTCGACGGGCCAACGGGGCCTCTAAGCGGGGCGCGCGCGGGGTCGACGGGCCGATGGGGCCTCTAAGCGGGGCGCGCGCGGGGTCGACGGGGCCAGCGGGGCCTCTAAGGGGCGGCGCGCGGGGTCGACGGGGCCTCTAAGGGGCAGCGCGCGGGTCGCTAAGGGGCGGCGCGCGGGGTCGACGGGGCCTTAAGGGGCCGTGAAAGAGAGGCGCACGAGGGCGCTGGGGGGGAGGCGCTAGGGAGCGCTCCGACAGTAGGGCGCACGAAGGCGCTAGTAGGCAGTCAGTAGTGGTGGGCCCGAAAAAAATTAGGTCCTAGCGAAGGACCTGCTCTGATACCATGTCAGAATGATTGAAGCAGGAATGATGGAACTAACAGAAAGTTGGGTACAAGTAGGAAACCCTAAGTTTGTGTACCCCCTAAGGTCAAACCCACTACAGCCTACACAACTTGAACATGCAATGTTTGACAATCATATCCTAGGCCTATGCTATATCTTCTCTTACGTATAGCTGCTTGTCCGCACATTTTTAGGCACACAAATTGTGCATCAAATTTTCCACGCATGCCACGCATAAATTTGAAACTTCTTCACAATTTCGTACATCTACTCATTCTATCTCATTCTCTAACTATGTCAATTGGCATATACCTCCCACAGGCAAAAGTTATGCTCGCACTGGTGTTCATGCCACATCGAGTTTTAAGTGCTCTAAAGAGTGGCTTGGAGCAGTTCAGCATTGCAACATGGACCGCCGCTGGAGGCGATGCGAAGAACGAGATCTTGGCGGGCTTGCTCAACAAGCGATGTCATGTGAGGGTAAAATGAGTGTAAAGTTGGATAATGCACAATCGTACGTATTTTGTTTGTTATTTTCAGAATGCTTATATTGTTTGCTTTGATGTGAATTGTTGGTTTGCTATTTTCGATTTTTCTAATATATTACGAGCATTCTCTATGACTGCAGATGGTCACAAAGGCAGCTAGAAACAACTTTGATGGGACGATCACATCGTTCTCGATGGTGTCTTTGAATGTAAGTACACTGTTTAGAACGTGGCAATCAGAGCTCACGATGCTCACGATGTCACGATGCTCACGATGTCACGATGCTCACGATGTCAAATTATACATGCTATATTTGTGTAGGCTGTAGTGGGGTAGCCAATATGGGGTACAACCCCTCTAGGGTTTGACAAATGTACCCAACTTCCTGCTAGTTCATTCATTCCTGCCTGTAGTTTCTAACATGGTTTCAGAGCAGTAGGTCCGTAGGACCGTTTTTTTTTTTTCGGGCCCACCTACCGTTGTGGTTACTGAGCTGCCCCACGTGTTGCCTGCGCCGCGCTGTACGCGCGCGCCTTGCCTTGCCTGCGCCTTGCCTTGCCTTGCCTGCGCCTTGCCTTGCCTTGCCTGCGCTGCGCCGCCCGCGCGCGCCTTGCCTTGCCTGCGCTGCGCTGCCCGCGCGCGCCTTGCCTTGCCTGCGCCTTGCCTTGCCTGCGCTGCGCTGCCCGCGCGCGCCTTGCCTTGCCTGCGCTGCGCTGCCCGCGCGCGCCTTGCCTTGCCTGCGCTGCGTTGCACGCGCGCGCAAACCCTAATTCTGCGTGCAGCAGCCCGCTGCTGCCCCGCGCGTCGCGTCCGCCGCCTGCGCAGCCCGCTGCTGCCCCGCGCGCCGCGTCAGCAGCGCGCGCAGCCCGCAGCAGCCCCGCGCGCCGCGACTGCCGCCCTCGCGCAGCCCGCTGCTGCCCCGCGCGTCGCGTCCGCCGCCTGCGCAGCCCGCGGCTGCCCCGCGCGCTGCGTCAGCAGCTCGCGCAGCCCGCAACAGCCCCGCGCGCCACGGCTGCCGCCCTCGCGCAGCCCGCGGTTGCCCCGCGCGCAGCCTCAGCCGCTCGCGCGCCACTACAGCAGCCTGCGCGCACCTCGCGGCTGCCCTGCGCTTGCGCCCTGCCCTACCTCCTGCAGCATGCCGCCTTCCTCTGGCGGACCGTCGCCTTTTCCTGCCAGTGCGCCGCCCCTACCTACCCTAGTACCAGCTATGACTTCTCTTCGCGGTACCGGCGATGGGAGTGTGGTGGCGGAGGTGGAGGCAGCAGTGGGAATGGTGGCGGCCGTCATAGCAGTCACAATGCAGCTCCTCCGTTGGGAGTTTCTGGAGGTGGCCTAGTGCAGCTGCAGCGGCGTCCGCGTGAGCCCCTTACACCCCAAGAGCTTCGTGAGTGGTTTTCTCAGCGTTGGGCGCTTCTCAGCATAGTGGCCGTAGTGGCAGTCGCGGTGTAGCTCCTCCGTTGGGAGTTTCTGGAGGTGGTCTAGTGGAGCTGCAGCGGCGTCCGCGTGAGCCCCTTACACCCCAGGAGCTTCGTGAGTGGTTTGCTCGGCGTTGGGCGTCTCAGCGTCGTGCTCAGAGTGACTGTTACCCTGTGTGTGCCGCCAGACCCAGGTATAGAGGTTCCTGCTCTCGGAACTAGTGAGGCTGCCGCTCTCGGTGCTAGTGAGTCTGTTCTCGCAGGTGCTCGTGAGTCTGCTCTCTCAGGAGCCAGTGAGACTGCTCTCTCTGGTACTGCGCCTACTACGGCCTTGCACACCTTCACACTTGACTCTGGTGCTTCCCGCTGTTTCTTTCGCGACAGTACCACAGTCACTCCCCTCCCTGCACCTGTCCCTGTCTCACTGGCTGACCCCTCTGGGGGCCCAGTGCTTGCACGAGCCACCACTGTGCTTCCGTGCCCGGCGGTCCCGTCTGGTGAGCTGTCAGGTCTCCACATCCCCTCGTTCTCTACGAACCTGGTGAGCAACGCCGTCCTTCAGGATCACTGGGTTGACACCTGGACTCCTGGAGGACAGCGTGTGGCGATCCTCACGTGCTCCAAGACTGGCCGTCACCTGGCCACGTTCACTCGTGAGCCTGGGTCCAGTCTGTACACCCTCACCACTGTTTCACGCCACACCCCTTTGTCTCCCAGTTGTACGCGTCTGCTCAGGTAGCTACTCAGTGTGAGTGTCGCCGCTTGTCGCACGACACTCTCCTGTGGCACCATCGCCTTGGTCACCCCTCCCTGCCTCGCCTTCGTGGCTCACTCTGCCTTCGCTTCTGGTCTCTGGTCTTCCCAGGTCTCTGCCTGCCCTTCCTCCTCGCCTGCGCCGCTCTGCATTCCTTGCGTCGAGGGGCGGCAGCGCGCCGCTCCTCACTCCTCCTCGTTCCCTCCCACAGAGGCACCACTGCAGACTCTCCACATGGACGTGTGGGGCCCCGCCCGCGTCCAGGGCCAGGGCCGCGAGCGGTACTTCCTACTGGTCGTCGACGACTACACACGCTACACCACGGTCTTCCCCTTGCAGCGCAAGGGTCAGGTCCCTGATGTTCTGATCCCCTGGATCCGTGCTGTTCGTCTCCAGCTCCGCGAGCGGTTCCATTCGGACTTTCCTATCCTGCGTCTGCACTCTGACAGAGGTGGTGAGTTCACCTCCGACCTCTTGCGAGCCTTCTGTGAGGAGCACGGCTTTCGCCAGACGTTCACGCTTCCGGCCTCTCCGCAGCAGAATGGGGTTGCTGAGCGCCGCATTGGCTTGGTCATGGAGGTCGCTCGTACCTCCTTGATCCATGCGGCTGCCCCCCATTTTCTGTGGCCGTTTGCGGTCCGGTACGCCGCGCATCAGCTCAACCTCTGGCCCCGTGTCTCCTTGCCAAAGACCTCGCTCACGCTGCGTTGGACGGGGGAGGTTGGCGATGCGTCGCCCTTCCGGTCTGGGGTGCTCGTGCCTTGTCCGCGATCACATTGCGAACAAGCTCTCTGCTCGCGCCATTCTCGGTGTCTTCTTGGCTTTCCTCCTGATGCGCCTGGCTGGCAGTTTTACGACCCCACCTTGCGCCGCGTCTTTGCGTCTCAGGACGTCACCTTTGACGAGTCGGTCCCCTTTTACCGTCCTTTCCCTACCGCACTTGCCCTCTCCCCCCCCCGCCGCTCTTTCTCGCTCCAGGTCCTCCCCAGGTAGACCCCCTCCCCCCTCCAGGTCCTGCTCCTTCAGGTGTGTCTCAAGTAGACCCTCCCTTGATTGAGCCTGTTGAGGTCGCTAGTGACTCAGGTCCTACTGGGGGTGGTCCTGCTGGGGGTGAGAGCCTGAGCGTGCGGAGCCTGGGGGTGCTGAGCCTGAGGGTGCTGAGCCTAGGGGTGCTGAGCCTGGGGGTGCGGAGCCTGGGGGGCGGAGCGTGAGTGTGCGTGAGGAGCCTGGGGGTGCTGAGTCTGGGGGTGCTGAGCCTGCGCGTGAGGAGTCTGGGGGTGCTGAGTCTGGGGGTGCTGAGTCTGGGGGTGCGGCGCCTGAGGGTACTGAGACTGCTGGTGCGCGGTCTCCTTGGAGTGGCCGCCTTCGTCCGCGTGTGCCTCTCACCTCACAGCAGCTGCACGACTGGTACGGTCACCGTCAGGGTCGCGCTACTGGAGTTCGGGGCTCTGCCGCTGGAGGTGCGTCTGCTGACGTCGCTGGAGCTGGGAGTGGTACTGGTCCTTTGTCTACTGGAGGTGCCGGATTCGCAAGTCCCGGAGGTGCTCGTACTGGAGGTACTGGAGCTGCTGGGACTGGAGGTGCTGTGTCTGGGGGTGCTGCTGCTGGAGACACTGCGACTGGAGACCCTGGGACTGGGGGTGCCGGTTCTGGGGGTGCTGCTGCTGGAGACACTGAGGCTGGAGACCCTGGGACTGGAGGTGCCGGTTCTGGGGGTGCTGCTGCTGGTGGAGCTGGTCCTGGAGGTGCTGGCGCTGGAGGTTCTGGAGCTGCTGGGGGTGCTGGAGGTGCTGGAGGGGTACTGGAGCTGCTGGTGCTGGTGGCACTGCACCGCGCGATTGTTCTTCGCTCCGCCGTCTCCGTCGTCTCAGCCACCGCCTGACTCTGTGCTTCGCCAGGTTCTTAGCCTCCCGTCTTCTACTGGTCTTCCGTTAAGCCCGGCTCACCACTGCCTGCTCCTTCTCCTTACAGTGAGCAGACGGAGGTCTTGTTGAGCGTCGTGAGCCTGCGTCGCGTCCTATCTCGCCTGTTCGTTCTGGTCGTACCGGTCGTCGTGTTCCTCTCGTCGCATCAGCCGGCTGTCCCTGGTGCGCACCTCGTAGCCCTGCGTCCTTCCTCTGCTCCGCAGCGTGTTCCTCTGCCGTCCCCCCCTGCGTCCTCTCTGCCTGACCTTGCGGACCCTGAGTCTGACCAGTTTCGTGCTGCCCACCCTACTGTCACGCGTCTGTTAGCCACTGTTGTCACTGACCCGTCGTTTGAGTCTGCTGCTGCGTCTGCCTTGGTCGCTGAGCTTGTTGACTTTGCTGCTGCCTGTCGTCTAGACTACGCTGCTAGTCTTGTGTTTCTGAGTCTGAGTCTGTCTGCCCTCCGTCCGGGGGGGGTGTGCGTGTGCTCTTGGCACGGACGTCCTTGAGGACAGACAGGAGGACCTTGAGTGTCTTGCGGCCGCTGCGCCTCATCTCGTGGCCATGCTGCTTGCCCCTGAGGGAGACCCGGATGCTATAGACATCCCCACACCGCGCTCTTACGCTGAGGCGATCGCGGGTCCCTACTCCTCTCAGTGGCAGACGGCCATGGACGCAGAGATGGCA